>CM036753.1:4090000-4357500 GCA_020796225.1 Arion vulgaris | reverse complement strand
TGTGTGCGGTTCGCTCTCCGCTAGCCTTTGACTGTCCCCAGCCATAACTCACAAGGCAGCGGGTTGCCATTTTCTTTCAGATCAGCGACCCTTAGACGGCCTGCCCTCCCTGTCTTATGAACGCCATCTGCCCAGCAAAACCGGTCGCTTTAATGAACACCTTGGTTTGCCGCCCGTTCAGGTTTATTTACGGTTTGCTCCGCTAGATTTTGATTGTCCCCAATCAACTACAAGGCAGAGGAGTTCCTACGAGCGGAAACGCGCACTGGCTATACCTATGCTGGGCTTTCCAGCTGTTTTGCACGTTTGGGTGGGATGTACACCCTCTTGTCGGACATGCTTGCCGCTGCCGCGCTTCCCCTGGTTTTGCCTCTGCTGGACTTTCCAGTTGTTCTGCTCATGTGGGTGGGACGCACACCTCTTTCCTGTCATGCTTGTCGCTGCAAGGCTTGCCTCGCTTTCCGCGCTTACCGTGCCGGTCTGCCCCTCGATGGGGCCCACCATGGCTTTGCCATCGTGCGTATTTGCTCTGCCCTGGTGCCTACCTCACCATTTCCGTCAATTCCCACTGGGCTGTCCAACTTCGGGGAGGGAGGGTGGAAAACCGAGTTTCGCCCAATGATGCCCACGTGCAACTCAATTCGACTTCCAGCATACTCATCGACTAGAGTAGTGCCTCAATAGAGAGCATGCTTCGGCTCCGAATTTCGCCACACGCGGGTCAACGTCTCTTCGATTGCTTTGGGTCGTGCTCCCATCTCTGTGATGGGGCCAGTGCTTGACCTATGTGGCCCAGCTTATGGTTCAACGCGGCACCCAGCATACTCATCGGCTCTAGGGTCGTAGTCCAAGAGGGAACATGCTTGGGCTTCGAATTTCACCACACGCTGGTCAACGTCCCTTCGATGGTTTTGATTCGTACCTATTGACCCATGTGGACTAACGTGCGTCCCAACTCATCACCCGGCATACTCATCGGCTCAAGAGAAGTGCATCAAGAGAGAGAATGCGTGGGCTCCGAGTTCCGCCCCGCGAGGTTCCACATGTGTCGCTTTAGCTTTTCCCATCGGCTGGGAGAGGCGAGCATTAATAGTCACTCTGGGAGTTCACTCTTCTGTGTTGCGAGTGGATCCCATCAAGCATGATTACCTTTGCATCTCTACTTGCCCCAGAGTAGCTCTCCCACGACACCTGCCCTCTAAGCCAGACCGGAACTACCGTCTGTTACCAGGGTCACCACTTGGAGGTGAGAGCAGGGATTAGAGCCATCTCTCTAATCCTGGCGCGCCGCTTCCTAGCGCCTTTGAACCCTGACTCTCATTCGACGCTTCGGAAGATACAAAATGGAAGGTTGCAGTACAATTGGATGTCGTCTTTAGAAGTGTCCAACCTCCAGGGGCTCACGAGGATCTACTGTAATAGGCATGCGCGTGTTTGCGGCAACGAGAGAGCAACTTGTCATGTCCACAGATAAAAATTTGTCCGTTCACCTTGTCATGCCCACAGATAAAAATTTGTCCGTTCACCTTGTCATGCCCACAGATAAAAATTCGTATCTTTGTAACCATTTGATGAAATAACTTGAAAACTTGCATGTGAACTACACATGTTCTCGACGCTACAAAATATTATTTGTCATTCAAACAATCATACCATCTAGAAGTTTCCTTCTTTGTGCTATATATTTAACGCAGCCGTTGGCAAGGTTGAAGAAAAGTAATGTTTACAGCCATTTAATACATTAATGACAAAAATAGCAACATTCAGGACGAAATCCGTTGTTTTTTTAAAACGATTCTTGCATTTCCCGCGCACCAATTCCAAACGCCGTTGACCGTGTAAGCAAATGAAGTCATAAGTGCGACACGTACTTTTAGTTAAAGTCGTCGAAATTAGTGTGAAGCTATTGGGTCATAATGTTGACTTCTCAAAACAAACACTGATATAACATTTCTAATGAGTTTGAAGTTACAATGTAAAAGTGTCATTAATACTCTATCCGCAAAGAAGTACATATGTGTCATCTGTATCACAGTATACAAGTACCAGAGAAAAGAGCTAATTTATTATAGTGATATCTCCCTACCACATATGTTAACGCACGCACATTGTACCGAAGAAGTAGCGATTTGAAAAGAACGTCTCAAAGTAGCTCCTCCATTGCCAGTCTCACGCCTGGACGTGAAAGGGGGATGACATTATGACATGTCAGCTAACATTGACTGTAATGTAAGTTATTTAAAAACAATAATACAACTATGTATACATTTCTTGTTTATTTCATGACTCTATTGCGAGTACCAACATTGGCCCCCATGTATAAGCTGGGATGATACACCTTAGCATGAGACTTGTCATCAAATGTCATATTGGTGCGTTTACTGTAAAAACTAAAATTCTGTATCAGACTCGACAAATATGCCGCCAACATCATAGGAAACCGTTATATTATAAAATCCAGGTTTCCTATAGCAATTTCTTCCATCAGACATTTGCGTCGGTATAATTATAAAATTGGGTGCAACGTTTTGCTACTGTAGAATTGATGGTTTTGCTACAATTCGCATTGGACTGTGGGCATGAGTTGTTGAACGGACTATAATATCATCTGTGTTATTTAGGATGGCTGTGAATTCAGTAATGTTATCTACGCCATTCTTTGTAAGCGTTGTAATAAAGCTTCATATAGGAGAAAGTGGCGGGAAAGCGTAGTGACCGTTCCGGCTAACATTAACGAAATATACACATATGCTCTGTAACCACTGTAGTCAATCACTTCAATGGAACTGTCAATTTGGAAGCTCGTGTCCTCCAGGTTACAGCTTCAATATTATCTTCTTCTGATGATCTGACTTGATTTGCTCTTGAAGATCGTTGTATATCATCATTTTGTATATTGCAACTTTTGGGACTCAATGCACCATATTTGTGTGTGCTTCTTGATACTCTCTCTTCATATGCTCGCTTATGTGTGTCTATATATATATATATTTTGGTCTCTTTGTCTCAGAAGACAATAGGTTTTCCGTCACCTAGTATGTTCTATGCTGAATCACAACGTTTCGTGTGGGTGTAATAACCTATTCTGCAGTGACAATCCTTGCCATAGTTGCTGCAGGTGAAACTGGAGACGAGCTGGTACATAACATTTTGTCCTCTGATATATATATATATATATTTGTTGGGTTGGTTCCTTTTTTACTAGGAGCCACAGTAAAGATTGTTTTTATTCTAAAAACAAATGGCTTATAGAAACATGAATTTTGCCCTGGTCAACTATTCCTCTATTATTTTTTATTTATACTACTATTATTATTACTTTATTACTATTCTTGCGATTGCCACACGGCGCCCCCGCCTTCCCATTCATTGTTCAGATGCGCCCCAATATATAAAAACCTTGGAGAGCACTGGTCAAAAAGAAAGCAGGCACTATACAAGGATGTTACTTCAGATTTTACAAATAGATCACAATTCCTCAGTTTTAAATCTGTTTATAATCAGTTGCTATAGATTTGCAGTTTGCTACGCCATATTGACAACATTTCCACTAATATGTCATTTATTATGCGCATTCAAAAATAGATGTCTGTGAAATATTGTCAGCATAAAATTGAACGAATTAAAACGTTATGTTATCCGAGAAATGTTTGGTCTTCTTCTTCGTCTTTTTCTTTCCTATAATCTTGTTTTGTCTTAAAATGTCTGGACAAGAAGAGTTTTCTTCTGTATTCTAATGCTGTTAAGTCTCAAAGCGCCAGGATAGGAACATATTTCTTGAACGGGATTTTCTGCACGTTTGACTTTGTGTTTTTCACTTTTTCTGTTACTTCTGAGGTCCAGCATTTGCGTGAATGACTTTTTACTTTGTATTCACTGTATCGGAGTAGCATTGCTCTTTGAGGCATACTGTCTGTTGGTATTCTGCTTAATTGGCCAAACCATTTAGTTAGTTTTTTCTTGAAGTTCAGTATCGATGTTATATACACTTGTTTCCTGATGTCTTCATCTCTAAACCGGTTTCTTCTTCCCAACATTCTGTGTAGACACTTCATCTCTGTCGTGATTAGTTTTCTTCTGTCGTTTGATATCAGCGTCCAGGTTTGATACTGATACCATAAGGTTGGAGAAAAAAATGGTGCTGTACAATGCTCTTTGAGTGTTCATGGTGACATGTCTGCATTGTAAAATTGGTGCCGATTTTCTTATGATTTGAGTTAATCTTCTATTTGCAGAAAAAATTCTTTTTGTGTGAAAAGTCTTTGACTTGCTTTAATTGATGTTTGCCGATTGAAAATATTGGTAGCATTTTCCTTTCTAGCGAATGTCATCAATTCGGTTTTGTCGATGTTTACTTTCATGTTGTATTCATTGTATGTTCTCTGGAGTCAGGTACTGTGTTGCTGTAGATGTTTCTCTGTTGTTGATATGATTTCCTGATCGTCAGTTGTTTTGTGTGTTTTTTAGTAGGGATTAAAGCCTCTTTAAACCCGAGGCACCTCCCTTTCAACCTAAGGCGAACCTTTTATTGGTTATATCAGAGCATGTAGACCAACAAACATGAAAAATAAGAATTACCTCCTTTCGGAGAATCCTGTATAATTAGTTCATGTAACCTGATCGTCAGCAAAAAGAAATTCGTTTAAAAGTTTCCAAGATTATTCCCTTCACTTGTGCTAGTTATTTTACATATTTGATCGATGTATGTGGTGAGCAGCAGCGGTGATAGTACGTATCCTTGTCTAACTTCTAACCCAACGTGGAACTTTTCTGATAGATTTTATCTGGTAAACCAATAGTAACAACTGTTATAAAAACTGGAAGATGATGATATGTTGGGCATACTTTGAGAAGAAATGAACAACAAATCACAAAATATTCATTGAAGTGGGAGACACATGGTTGAAGAAAGAATAGATTCTCGAGGGAAACTTTGAAACAGACTTTACTGAGAGAGCCGAGAAATGTCGAAATCAATTCCTTAGAAGAGATTAAACTAGTTGCCCACCCAGAATAGAGCGGTATGGAGAGATGGCGTGCATGTCCTATGTAACGTATACCGTTACGAAAGAAGTATATAATACTATTTCACTTGTCTATACAAATATAACTTGATTGTATCGTGTATTGTACATGTCAATACTCTCAATACAACGTTGACACTATTAACCGTTCTATGGACTTATTCTTAAGTAACTACTTTAATCATACAGTAGATTGTACCGTCTTGCAACAATGTCATTTTTTTGGCTATGTATATTACATCATCACATATAGTTGTTGTATCACATATTTTTATGTTTTAGTACACAGTTGTTGTTATCATCAGCATCAGGTGCCGTGCCGGATTGCGTAGGCGATCTTGGATCTCCGTAAATTTCTGTCCCTTTTGCTTGCTATCATCTCAGATGCTGACGCTCTTCCGTGCCATAAAGTCAGGCTGTCTAATATTTTCTCTCTCTGCCTTCTTCTGTCTCGTTTCCCTTTGATTTTACTGTTTGTCACAATGTGTTCTAAATCTCTCATTCTCATTACATATCCGAAAAATGATGATTGCCTCTTTCTTAAATTGATAATAAGCGTTCTCTGTGTCTTGGTCTCATTCAATACCTCCACATTCCTCATTCTAGCAGTCCATGGGATTCTCATCATTTTTCTGTAAAACCACATCCCTGTGGCCTCCAGAGATTTCTTTATTTACTATCCATGATACACATCCGTACGTCTCTATTGGCTCTATGTAGTACTGAATAACTCTCATTCTGATCTCAATTCATCAAGTGACTTGTTGCCTATAATGCTTTTAATTTTCTGGAACGCTAGTTTGGCCTTCCCATAGTTGTTGTATCGTATAGATTTGATGTATAAAAACTAAGTTATTGTACTGTATACGTGACTTTTCCAAAGCAAGATTTATGTGTCTTATTTTTGAATAACATATATAGATAGATATATGTATAGATAAACAGGTATATTAAAAATAGTGCCACGCTGTTTCTTTTCAATATCGAAAAGGAGCATAGACAGGACACGCCCTATTCTACTTTTAGAGTTTCTGAGTTTGAGAAGAAGCAAAGTGTGTGATAACTACCCCCATTTTAAATAGGTCACATTGGTAACCGTATAGTACAAATTTGGACAGACCCAGTATCTAGGTTTGTCATGTTGATAACGCGTAAGAATAATAGCAAATACACATATCACCCATAGTGCCATAATTTTAAAGTATACGTCTCGAAAGAGATATCTTTGATTGACTGATAGATTGATTGATTGATTGATTGATAGGACCATTGTTATTGCACTTCGGTGAGTAACCATGTGTGCTCCGATCTCTTTCTTGCACAGGAAGATCTCATCGGCAGTGCATGAACTCCGTAGAACCAGCGAGGGTACCTGATGTAATTTAGTAGAAGGTGAAACTATTTTTGTAGGAATTGTATTTAAAAAAATATTTTTAATGAGTTTTGACCGGCAGCGGCTTTTTTAATCATGCTCTTATAGATTTTGAAATGCATAGGATTCTTTAATATGCTCTAATTGAACGCGGGACCAACGTTTTATCGTTCATAACCAATATGACTAGAAAATCGATCTCACCTACCCTGAGATCAGGAAGGGAAACATGTAGTCCGTCCTCGTAAAAAGTAAAGAAACAAGACATAAGCAAACAAAGAAAGCATACAACAAAAATAGCTAACTAATAACATGCTTCCTAACTAATTTTCCTCTACTCTTGTCTACTAATATATTTCTTCAAATCTTTTCTGACTACTTTCTTGTTTTTATCATTCATAGATGATATTTCCTTTGGATGCTGTCTCTCTTATAATCGTTTTGATTCATGTAAACCATTAGTACTGTATTGCTAGCTCAGTGGTTCTCAAACCTGAAAGTCCCGTCTCCCAAGGGAAGACATTAGGCAGCATCAGTAGAGACGTGAAACGTTATGAAAATTTGTAGATTTTGTGTTTTAGTAAATGTTTATGTTAATTTGTTTTTCATATCAAATTGTATTAAATGTTTATGTTAACTTGTTTTTCAAGTTAAATTTTATTAAATGTTTATGTTAACTTGTTTTTCAAGTCAAATTTTATTAAATGTTTATGTTAACTTGTTTTTCAAGTCAAATTTTATTAAATGTTTATGTTAACTTGTTTTTCATATCAAATTGTATTAAATGTTTATGTTAACTTGTTTTTCAAGTTAAATTTTATTAAATGTTTATGTTAACTTGTTTTCAAGTCAAATTTTATTAAATGTTTATGTTAACTTGTTTTTCAAGTCAAATTTTATTAAATGTTTATGTTAACTTGTTTTTCAAGTCAAATTTTATTAAATGTTTATGTTAACTTGTTTTCAAGTCAAATTTTATTAAATGTTTATGTTAACTTGTTTTTCAAGTTAAATTTTATTAAATGTTTATGTTAACTTGTTTTTCAAGTCAAATTTTATTAAATGTTTATGTTAACTTGTTTTTCAAGTCAAATTTTATTAAATGTTTATGTTAACTTGTTTTCAAGTCAAATTTTATTAAATGTTTATGTTAACTTGTTTTCAAGTCAAATTTTATTAAATGTTTATGTTAACTTGTTTTTCAAGTCAAATTTTATTAAATGTTTATGTTAACTTGTTTTCAAGTCAAATTTTATTAAATGTTTATGTTAACTTGTTTTCATATCAAATTGTATTAAATGTTTATGTTAACTTGTTTTTCAAGTTAAATTTTATTAAATGTTTATGTTAACTTGTTTTTCAAGTCAAATTTTATTAAATGTTTATGTTAACTTGTTTTCAAGTCAAATTTTATTAAATGTTTATGTTAACTTGTTTTTCAAGTCAAATTTTATTAAATGTTTATGTTAACTTGTTTTTCTAGTCAAATTTTAATTTCTTCAAATTTCTTGTCAAAAATTACTTGTTCGTTTAATGATTACATTTGTCAATGAAAATGTTAGGTGGTCTTTGTGACTAAGTGGTTAAGCCTTTATTTCTCAATGAAAATGTTAGGTGGTCTTTGTGACTAAGTGGTTAAGCCTTTATTTCTCAATGAAAATGTTAGGTGGTCTTTGTGACTAAGTGGTTAAGCCTTTATTTCTCAATGAAAATGTTAGGTGGTCTTTGTGACTAAGTGGTTAAGCCTTTATTTCTCAATGAAAATGTTAGGTGGTCTTTGTGACTAAGTGGTTAAGCCTTTATTTCTCAATGAAAATGTTAGGTGGTCTTTGTGACTAAGTGGTTAAGCCTTTATTTCTCAATGAAAATGTTAGGTGGTCTTTGTGACTAAGTGGTTAAGCCTTTATTTCTCAATGAAAATGTTAGGTGGTCTTTGTGACTAAGTGGTTAAGCCTTTATTTCTCAATGAAAATGTTAGGTGGTCTTTGTGACTAAGTGGTTAAGCCTTTATTTCTCAATGAAAATGTTAGGTGGTCCTTGTGACTAAGTGGTTAAGCCTTTATTTCTCAATGAAAATGTTAGGTGGTCTTTGTGACTAAGTGGTTAAGCCTTTATTTCTCAATGAAAATGTTAGGTGGTCTTTGTGACTAAGTGGTTAAGCCTTTATTTCTCAATGAAAATGTTAGGTGGTCTTTGTGACTAAGTGTTGCCTTTATTTCTCAATGAAATGTTAGGTGGTCTTTGTGACTAAGTGGTTAAGCCTTTATTTCTCAATGAAAATGTTAGGTGGTCTTTGTGACTAAGTGGTTAAGCCTTTATTTCTCAATGAAAATGTTAGGTGGTCTTTGTGACTAAGTGGTTAAGCCTTTATTTCTCAATGAAAATGTTAGGTGGTCTTTGTGACTAAGTGGTTAAGCCTTTATTTCTCAATGAAAATGTTAGGTGGTCTTTGTGACTAAGTGGTTAAGCCTTTATTTCTCAATGAAAATGTTAGGTGGTCTTTGTGACTAAGTGGTTAAGCCTTTATTTCTCAATGAAAATGTTAGGTGGTCTTTGTGACTAAGTGGTTAAGCCTTTATTTCTCAATGAAAATGTTAGGTGGTCTTTGTGACTAAGTGGTTAAGCCTTTATTTCTCAATGAAAATGTTAGGTGGTCTTTGTGACTAAGTGGTTAAGCCTTTGCGATCCGAAAGTCGTGGGTTCGAATCTGAATCGCCGCGCCGTTGCGTTCACTAATGTATTTTTTTCACAGATTCTAAGGATTGTTGTTGGAGGTACGGACCGTGCTTTTCGCATCACTCTCGACATGTGGCGTGCCATTTATGTAAAGAGAGACCGAATCATATGTGATAAAATTCTGTACAATGAAGTCAACCCTTCGGCCTCAGACCGTTTTTTTAGACTACCAATATTATTGTGTTAGGGGATAGTATTGTTCTAAAGCTAAAAAAAAACCAGCATTACTTTTTTATTTTAGAAAATAAAGTTAATTCGGCTGGGGAAAATGAAGGAAACAAAGGGTAGGGATCGCGTAGTACTTGCCCATTTCTTCAAGAGACGGGAGAGCCCTGAGGTGTCAACTAAAAAAGTTGAGAATCACTGATCTTGTCTATCTAAGACCTAATTGTTATTCCCTTGACATTTAGTATTTAGTATCTCCATCCATTAATTACTACTCTACCTATTCATTACGCAAGTCAGCTAACCAGTTCTGGGGATGGAGATAATGATACTTCCACACTGCTGCCTTGTTACATTACAAAGAGGAAAAATAATGACCGTGATCAATGAATTACTGTCATCTTCCTTCACAAATAAAAGAACATATATATATATATATATATATATATATATATATATATATATATATATATATATATATATGTTAGAGAGCGGGACATGAAAAATCGACATTTATATGACAATCTAGTAGCACAGCCAGATTAAGGATGTGTCTGATTAGAAGACAAGAAACGGAGGAGGTCAATGAAGTCTTGATATTGCTGAGAAAATGCTGATTTTTAATCAAGTTTGTGCTATAATCACGGTTGTTTCAAATGGGGTTGCAAAAGTGAGGGAAAAAAGTAACGAGCTTAACGATTGTTGAATCTGTGTGTGTTTGTGAATGTGCGTGAGTTTGTATTTATGAACAGGTGTTTGTGTGTGCATGTAAACAAGCGTGGGTGTTTGTATATCATTCTGTGTGATTTTATGATTGTGTATATTATGATATGTGCATGCGTGCGTTTAAAAAATGTATTTATATATGTAAATTAGGAAATGCGTACGTGTATGGGAGAGTATCTGTTTGTATTTGTCAGCGCATGTGCAGAGAATGTTGACAGTTTGCTATATGTATATTCTTTTTGGCCTTATAATTCTGTTTAATAAAACAAAATTGTGTGTTCTGTTATTGTGTCTATTTTGTTGTTTATTTACTATACATATCATTGATGTTACTTATAACACGCACATTTATTTTTAATCTCTAAAATGATTTATTGTTTTAGCTGTTTAAAACAATATGTAGCCCATATCATTCACGCTAAACAAAAACACATCATGTGTTCATTTTTTGTTGTTAGTTTTGTTTAGTCGTCGGTTCATCATCACTGCACATTGAACCAATTAATTCATAAGTGCAAATAATTCATCTCCTCATCATTATATCTCTCAGCGTGTGGCAACTAACGACACCGGTTCCTTGTTGGTTTACTATTATTCTCTGGCTAGGAGTATAGTGCCCTTGTCTAGCTACACCCCATTTGACTTGGAATTCTTGCAGTCTGGTTAGGGTTGTAGATTCACCACTATTACTTGAATCATTTACACATCCTCTCCCCCTTAGGAATTTCAGAATATCAGCCAGGTCCATTGCTCACCCACTTTTTACAACAGCCATACTTGCAAGCCTATCGGCACGTTCATTTCCCGAGAAAAAAATAAAACGGATTTTTGTCCGCCTAGACCTTCTTGACAACTCCAACCATTGACCCTGAGCCCATCATCTCTGTGTTTGGTTAATAATCATTTTCGATTGGTATCATTTTTGCTAGATCTAACGATCACTCATTATCTCTGTGACGTGGAGTTTATGTGCTTGCCTCTCTCTTCAATTTTTTCAAAAGAACACTTATTTTTACAATGGGACGAAATCCAGCTCCTAGTTGTATCGGAGACTAACGGTAACAAGTAAATTTATATTCAGTGGGGCACGTAAAGAAACCACCGGTAGTTGACAATTAATAAAAGAAAGTTGCAATGTCACTGTGTGGTTAAGATTCATGAACACGATTCCAGTAAAATTCTTAGATTCATGAACACGATTCCAGTAAAATTCTTAGATTCATGAACACGATTCCAGTAAAATTCTTAGATTCATGAACACGATTCCAGTAAAATTCTTAGATTCATGAACACGATTCCAGTAAAATTCTTAGATTCATGAACACGATTCCAGTAAAATTCTTAGATTCATGAACACGATTCCAGTAACATTCTTAGATTCATGAACACGATTCCAGTAACATTCTTAGATTCATGAACACGATTCCAGTAAAATTCTTAGATTCATGAACACGATTCCAGTAACATTCTTAGATTCATGAACACGATTCCAGTAAAATTCTTAGATTCATGAACACGATTCCAGTAACATTCTTAGATTCATGAACACGATTCCAGTAACATTCTTAGATTCATGAACACGATTCCAGTAAAATTCTTAGATTCATGAACACGATTCCAGTAAAATTCTTAGATTCATGAACACGATTCCAGTAACATTCTTAGATTCATGAACACGATTCCAGTAACATTCTTAGATTCATGAACACGATTCCAGTAAAATTCTTAGATTCATGAACACGATTCCAGTAACATTCTTAGATTCATGAACACGATTCCAGTAACATTCTTAGATTCATGAACACGATTCCAGTAAAATTCTTAGATTCATGAACACGATTCCAGTAAAATTCTTAGATTCATGAACACGATTCCAGTAACATTCTTAGATTCATGAACACGATTCCAGTAAAATTCTTAGATTCATGAACACGATTCCAGTAAAATTCTTAGATTCATGAACACGATTCCAGTAACATTCTTAGATTCATGAACACGATTCCAGTAACATTCTTAGATTCATGAACACGATTCCAGTAAAATTCTTAGATTCATGAACACGATTCCAGTAACATTCTTAGAAACTTGTTACCATCTTCTGAATTACATTATCGATTATCACCGATTCTACTTAGTTCGTGAACTGCCACTGAGATCTTCCTGTGTAAGAAATTGATAAACATAGCACACATAGTTATTCATCGTAGTGCAATGGTGATGGTTCAATCAATCAATCAATCAATCAATCATGCTATCTATCAATTACTCATCATCTAATAATTCTACACATTTACAAAGCAGGCTGTGGCTGACGCGCCTCTAGATATTTTGTAAGACAAAAAAAATATATATCTCACCTTTCACAATCATTGCTTATTCTTTATAAAGCGACCTATTTCTGGCCGTGACCCCTGCAACATAAGGCCGACTAGCTCAGACGGGAAAACCAAAATTCCTGCTTAATGGGGGCTGGTTTGTATAAGTGTTTGAAAGAACACTGTACGGTTTTCTGCAATTTTACAATATTCTACCAGTCTATTGTTATTTATTGATGAAAAATATTAGTAACGTTGATATTCCTGAGTGTTAAACTGAATTTGTAACATAATATAAACTTGATTTAACATGTTGTTGTGTTGTTGTGTTGTCGTGTTGTTTTAAAAATAAATTTATCTTTATCTAACAATACTGGAATGTGAGGTCACTGGACGGTTGTGTTCTGATTTCCAAAAATATTAACATGAGCCCGCTGACAGTATGTTATCGGGTGCCGCGGTCTGGCCTGAGCCAACTATAAACGTACGGACCTGCGGGCTCATATAAAAATTATGGGAAATCAGACCACAACCCGTCACGTGACCTCGTATTTCAGTATAGTTGTATATAGACGAATTCATTTTAAAATCAACACAAAATGGTAAATCAAAGTTATATTATGCAACAAATTAAGTTTAACAATAACGAATATCAATATTATGAAAAATGTTTATCAATAAATAACAATAGACTCACAGAATTGAGTACAATTGCAAAAACTTGCAGTGTTCTATCAAACTTATATATATTCAACCCCCAGCAAACTAGGTCAAGGGTTTTCCAGTCAGTTATCAGGTCAGTTAGAGTTGACTGTGGTCTGGCTGTGCTCCTTGTAGTCATAAGACAGTTTAGTTCAAGTGGAAATTCCCGGAAATCGGAACTCTTACGTCACATAACTCTTGCTTTCCAGTATTGTTAAATAAAAATGAATTCATTTTAGAAACAGCACAACATGCGAGAACATGGTGCTTTTGTGTCACACATTAAATTTAACGATAAGAAATATCAGTATTAATTAACACTTTTCATCAATAAATAACCATAAACTCATAGAATTTGATAAAATTGTAACAAAGTTTAGAGTGTTTTATCAAACATATTTAAAAGTCAGCAGGAATTTCCGATTTCTCTACTGAACTGAACGTCTCATGCTTCAGGGGGCAGGGGTCTGATTTAAGCAGTCTATTAGTTGTTTGTCATAATTTACTTCAACAGTCTTGAAATGCGCTGCGTATCAATGTGTGTTAGATAATTACATTAAAATAATAGAGAAAAAAGTAATTTTAGTTCTTTCCTAATTCATTGAGATATTACATATAAATGTTACATTGCAAGGCATCCATTAGATAAAGGATTTCAAAAGGGTAAAAGATGCGGTGGAAGGAAGTAGTTCCGGTTGTTTTCAATATTTTAAAATGTGTTAATCTTTATAAACAATGTTTTCTATATTTCCTTTCACCTGTATCACATTCACGATTCTGGGCTGATATACTGGCGTCCAGTATTTTTCTAAGATGGCGCACGGCTGATATACTTGCTCCCAGTACTTTTCTAAGATGACGCACGGCTGATATACTGTCTAATTCAGTATACATTGCAATATAAATACGCTGGAAGTACAAAAACAAGAAAACATGACCTTTCTGCCAACATTATGCTATCAGTGCCAAACCTGAACTCTGACATCAAACGATAGAAGAAAACTAGTCACGACAGAGATAAAGTGTCCGCGCGGAATGATGGGAGTGTCAAGAAGAGACCGGTTTAGAAATGAAGACACCAGGAAAAACGTTGGTACAACATCAGTACTGAACTTCATCAAGAAACAACAAATTAAGTGGTTCAGCCACGTAAGCAAATTATCAACGGGCAGTCTGCCTGAAAGAGCAATGTTACTTTGATACAGTAAACAGCAAAGACCGAACACGCAAAAGATGGTCGGAGACAACATAGGCGACGAAAAACACTGTTTATGAAGTGTACAGACAATTCCTTTCTAGAACTGTCTTCTTATCCTCACTCTGTGAGAAAAAACAAGATTAAGGAAAAGAAAGAATGAAAAAAAAAGAAAAGCAGGGACAAAGTAGTTTGTAAAGCTATTTTACTTCATTTTACATGTTTCATCTTTGGTACATAAGTTTATTGCAGTCTTTCATTGTATTATATTTACATGTTTCATCTTTGGTACATAAGTTTATTGCAGTCTTTCATTGTATTATATTTACATGTTTCATCTTTGGTACATAAGTTTATTGCAATCTTTTATTGTATTATATTTACATGTTTCATCTTTGGTACATAAGTTTATTGCAATCTTTCATTGTATTATATTTACATATTTCATCTTTTGTACATAAGTTTATTGCAATCTTTTATTGTATTATATTTACATGTTTCATCTTTGGTACATCTTTCAATCTTTCATTGTATTATATTTACATGTTTCATCTTTGGTACATAAGTTTATTGCAGTCTTTTATTGTATTATATTTACATGTTTCATCTTTGGTACATAAGTTTATTGCAATCTTTCATTGTATTATATTTACATATTTCATCTTTTGTACATAAGTTTATTGCAATCTTTCATTGTATTATATTTACATGTTTCATCTTTGTTACATCTTTCAATCTTTCATTGTATTATATTTACATATTTCATCTTTGGTACATAAGTTTATTGCAGTCTTTTATTGTATTATATTTACATGTTTCATCTTTGGTACATAAGTTTATTGCAATCTTTCATTGTATTATATTTACATATTTCATCTTTTGTACATAAGTTTATTGCAATCTTTCATTGTATTATATTTACATATTTCATCTTTTGTACATAAGTTTATTGCAATCTTTCATTGTAGTGTAATTATTATAGCCAAAACTTCAACACTTAATATCAGTTATAAAATAAAAATTACTGTGAAGGAGAAAGGTATCTTGTTTGCAACTAATGTGAACATATCTAGAGAAAAGCCAAATAAGCAAAAACCAATCCTCTAAAGCCAAATATTTTATCAAATTTGGCTCTAGAAAGTCAATATGGCAACCGTGCATATGGGGGTACACTCAGTGCACAGACATCGATTAGCATACAATCTTCCATTTCTTATGTTTGTTATGTCGTTTTGTTTTTTTGAGTTGCTGTTTTCATTCTTCATGATAATTTTCTTTTTCCCGTTTACTCTTTCTATAAATTTTCTCCAGAGATACTCCTAACTTGTTGTTGTATCCACGTTCTATTTATTTATTTCTGGAGCAGAAATCGTAACAATGACAAATCAATTGCAATTATAACAGAAACAAAGTGCAATATTAATATTACTAAAAAAGTAATGTGAGTGTTCACTAATTGAAGAAAGGAAGGACAGAGATACAACAACTAGTACAACAACCAAAAACTGACTATCTTAGTTTTTGATATGCTTGATTGATTAGTTACTATGACAATCATAATTGCAAATTGATCAGTAACTTTGTACACGTTTATCTCTTTTATGCACAGGTAGATTTTAGAGTTAGTGCACTAACTCAGTAGCACCGGCGAGGTTGTTGATGTAATTGTTAGCATTTTGAAACGTTTAGAGAGGTCTCAATGTCGAAGTCGTTAAGACATCGTTCTAAAGATTGTGGGTTCGAATCCAGACCTCGACGACACACGTGCAACTTTTTCATGAGATCTCTAGGTTTGCTGCTGGAGCTACGGAGTTTTTGCAACACTCTCGGCATGTGGCTTGCCTTCTCTGCTGACAGGGACGGAGCCAAATGGGGAAACCCAGTGCAATGAAGTAAATCTATCGCCTTTAGACCCTTACAAAAATATTATTTGAGTGAAATTATAAAAAAAATTATTTTATTTATATTAATATTTTTGTCGTCCGTTTTCGATATGACGATGCACTCAATATCATTAAGACTGAAATCAGAGATAACTTGGAGGTAGCTCAGTAGCTCCACATGGAACGAGAGCCAAGTAGATATGAACCATTTATATATTATTTGATTGATGGATTGAATTAACAACTCTCTTTGCACTTCGGAGAATAATCATGTGTGCTCCGATCTTAATATTTACAACTGAAGATCTTTTTGGTAGTGCACGAACACTACAGCACCGGCGAGTGTCCAAGATTAAATTGTTTACGGTAATCTTTAATGAATTGTGCCAGGCCAGAGGTTTTGTAGGTTTGCAGATTACTGTTATCGATTTTCAACTGTCAAGGATACCTTTACATGCTCACATTTAACGCGGGACCTACCTTTTATCGTCCGTCTAAAGCGCTAGGAACTCGATCTTATCTACATTTAGATCAGGGACCTATGGAACAAATACCTTGATTGTTCTACGTTGGGAACCTCGTGTACATTTGAACTGAGAATCATGCACTGAATCATGACACAGTCCCCCTCTCCCCCCTTTCCCCAACACAATTTAAAACATTCGTATACTACTTGTTGTAATCAGTTATCAGTTATATGAAGACTATCATTATAGCACTCCGGAAATGACTGTATGTGCTCCGTTATCGTCCTGAACAAGTTATCAGTTATATGAAGACTATCATCATAGCACTCCGGAAATGACTGTAGGTGCTCTGTTATCGTCCTGAACAAGTTATCAGTTATACAAGAACTATCATCACAGCACTCCGGAAATGACTGTAGGTGCTCTGTTATCGTCCTGAACAAGTTATCAGTTATACAAGAACTATCATTATAGCACTCCGGAAATGACTGTAGGTGCTCTGTTATCGTCCTGAATAAGTTATCAGTTATATGAAGACTATCATCATAGCACTCCGAAAATGACTGTAGGTGCTCCGTTATCGTCCTGAACAAGTTATCAGTTATACAAGAGCTATCATTATAGCACTCCAGAAATGACTGTAGGTGCTCCGTTATCGTCCTGAACAAGTTATCAGTTATATGAAGACTATCATCATAGCACTCCGGAAATGACTGTAGGTGCTCCGTTATCGTCCTGAACAAATCCAGCAGCGTCCAGCGGCCCACGCCGTTTAGATTTTGATTATTCAATGTGCTATTCGTATTTAGTATGTCGTTCTTTTCGTGCTGTACCAATATTGTCACGGATCTCTCTCAATCTGGTCAGCGACTGGAATTCACAACCCTGCAACTTTTCTGTTTTAAAAGACGTGAAACACGTACAAACAAAGTACTATAGTTTTACAAAATACATAAACAGTGACGATAAACAGCAACGTTTCGACCAACAAGGCCTTTATCAAGCAAACGAACAAACAGGAGTGACAAATTAAAATGAAACACAAATGGACGACCAAATACCAACGTATCTAAGGAAAATCTGGAATAAAAACGAATAACGAAATAAATGTAACACAAAAACACACATAAAAACTAGAAATAGAAAAGAAACAATGAAACATCTAGTAAATATATAACTTGAATACATGCAACATATACCCATATAGATTATAAAGCATGGAAAGAGAAAGTACTAAGAAGCATAAGAATGTACATAACATATACCATAGAGATTAAGATGGAAAAACTAAGCATAGGTAAAGTGGCCGGTCGCAAGGTACCATACAAAGAAATCAACCGATTCTCCAGAGCAAATCGACTACGATCATCAGAGGAACATGATCGGATGGCTGTGACCTGGACATCGCAAGCTCCTGAATGGCCAGTATCATTGAAATGGGTAGCTACAGGGTCACAGAGCATTGGCGTATATCGCGCAAGTGTTGGGCGAATCGGTCACTGAGTCTCCTGCCGGTTTCCCCAATATAGGCCTTGTTGCACCGCTTGCAGATAATGGCATAGATAATATTACGGGACTCGCACGTGAAACTGTCTTCAACAACGAACGTGGCTTTTGGAAAAGACACCGTGCGGGTCTGTATTACATAAGCACAAGTGTTGCAGCGCCGACGGCCACACTGGATGGTGCCAAAATGACTCTGGATGTTAGGCTTGAGGCGACTGTGAACCAACATATCCTTAAGGCTTATGTCCCGTCTGTACGCCACCAAAGGATAGTGTTGGAAGATTGAACGTGTATCAGGATCAGACTGAAGAATGGAGAGATGACGGAATAAGACTTTCTTCACAAGGAACTATGAGGGTGGAAAGTTAAGACAAGTTTCACCCTGTCAGAATTGGAAGTTCTATGCTGGTTAGAGAGAGCCTCCTGGCGAGAAATTTGCTGAACTCGCCGCATAGCAGAAGCAAGCACCTTATCCGGGTATAAGCGCTTACGAAAGAAATCCAGCATCTCGTGAGCTCTATCGAGAAATTCGTCGTCCTCGCTACAGAGGCGACGAAGGCGCAAGAGTTGAGAGAATGGTAAAGAATCACGACAAGCCTGGGAATGGGAAGAGGTAAAAGAAGAAAACTATGTGCATCAGTAGGCTTGTAGTATACTGATGTAGTGATGGTGGATAGGCTGATAGTGATAGTGATGTCAAGAAAGTTGACACAAGAGGTAGAGATGTGAGATGTAAACCGAATAGCCGGATTGAAGATATTAATGAAATTAATAAAGCGTGACAAATCGGCTTCAGGCATATCGGTAATGCCAATACAATCATCAATGTATCTATGATACACAGACGGAAGAGTATAATCTTCAATCCGGCTATTCGGTTTACATCTCACATCTCTACCTCTTGTGTCAACTTTCTTGACATCACTATCACTATCAGCCTATCCACCATCACTACATCAGTATACTACAAGCCTACTGATGCACATAGTTTTCTTCTTTATACCTCTTCCCATTCCCAGTTTCGTGATTCTTTACCATTCTCTCAACTCTTGCGCCTTCGTCGCCTCTGTAGCGAGGACGACGATTTCTTCGATAGAGCTCACGAGATGCTGGATTTCTTTCGTAAGCGCTATACCCGGATAAGGTGCTTGCTTCTGCTATGCGGCGCGTTCAGCAAATTTCTCGCCAGGAGGCTCTTTCTAACCAGCATAGAACTTCCAATTCTGACAGGGTGAAACTTGTCTTAACTTTCCACCCTCATAGTTCCTTGTGAAGAAAGTCTTATTCCGTCATCTCTCCATTCTTCAGTCTGATCCTGATCCACGTTCAATCTTCCAACACTATCCTTTGGTGGCGTACAGACGGGACATAAGCCTTAAGGATATGTTGGTTCACAGTCGCCTCAAGCCTAACATCCAGAGTCATTTTGGCACCATCCAGTGTGGCCGTCGGCGCTGCAACCCTTGTGCTTATGTAATACAGACCCGCACGGTGTCTTTCCAAAAGCCACGTTCGTTGTTGAAGACAGTTTCACGTGCGAGTCCCGTAATTTTATCTATGCCATTATCTGCAAGCGGTGCAACAAGGCCTATATTGGGAAACCGGCAGGAGACTCAGTGACCGATTCGCCCAACACTTGCGCGATATCCGCCAATGCTCTGTGACCCCTGTAGCTACCCATTTCAATGATACTGGCCATTCAGAAGCTTGCGATGTCCAGGTCACAGCCATCCGATCATGTTCTCTGATGATCGTAGTCGATTTGCTCTGGAGAATCGGTTGATTCTTTGTATGGTACCTTGCGACCACGCGGGCTCAAGTATTACATTCTTATGCTTCTTAGTACTTTCTCTTCCCATGCTTTGTAATCTCTATGGTATATGTTGCATGTATTACATTCTTATGCTTCTTAGTACTTTCTCTTCCCATGCTTTATAATCTATATGGGTATATGTTGCATGTATTCAAGTTATATATTTACTAGATGTTTCATTGTTTCTTTTCTATTTCTAGTTTTTATGTGTGTTTTGTGTTACATTTATTTCGTTATTCGTTTTTATTCCAGATTTTCCTTAGATACGTTGGTATTTGTTCGTCCATTTGTGTTTCATTTTAATTTGTCACTCCTGTTTGTTCGTTTGCTTGATAAAGGCCTTGTGTCGAAACGTTGCTGTTTATCGTCACTGTTTATGTATTTTGTAAAACTATAGTACTTTGTTTGTACGTGTTTCACTATTTACAAGTTTTACTGCAGTCTTCCCCCTATTTCGATGTTTTAAAAGACCCTCACAATGCGTTAAGAATGTCATGTCGGTTCATCTGATATCGCAGCCATACCAGCCAATCTATCAGCTCGTTCATTGATCCTGACACCTGTGTGCCCAGGGACAAACATAAAGGTGATTTCTCGGATCCCTGTCTGTACCAATAATCCACACAGTTTCGTCTCGCCATTCCTGTTTCGACTTTACGAATCATATTCATGGAGTCACTGAGTATAAAATACATGAGAGTAGTTATGAGATGTCAAGTACGTCACCGCCTCTGTAACCTCCCGTAACAACAAAAGAGGAACCCGAATAGCTGAGAATCATCGTATTGTTGAGTCACAGAGAAAACGAGCAGCGCGAAAAGACAGCACACAACACGCACATGTCTAACCTTGATCATGTATGCCCCACCTGTGGTCGGGGATTCTGTTCTAGGATTGGACTCTACAGTCACCTCCGCACACACCAGAGAGGTGCAACAGTACACGTCTGAGATTGTTGTCATCATCGCTTGCGATGGACTGCTATTATAACCTCCCGTACCTTCATTGTCAAGCTACGCGTGGTTGTCGCATATGCCCTACTGGCCTTTCCTACAATTTGTTCCTCCTGAGTGTGCTAATAAATCTCACGCACATTGTTGTTTGCGAATGACTGAACCATCAGTGTAAATAACTGCATCTCTTTCTTTGACGTTGCAATTCAAGAGGTTGTTAACCTCCGCATTAAATGACCATGACATATTTTGTTCACAGTTTTTCTTATGGTTATAATAACTGTAAAAACAGTCGGAAATTGAGGTGGCACAGCAATCCATTCCTCTCCTGGTTCAATTCCTGAAGGTTCACATATTTTCCTAAGAGTATCTTCCGCCTGACTCAACCATGCTCTGCCCCTCTTGAGTCTACACACTTTCTCCTTAATGAGTTCTTCATGAGGGGATGTCCCTTGTATGTGTCGATTTTTAGATATGATCGAACTCTCCAAATTTCAATTCTGTGAGAAATAGTTGGAAGGTTAAGAAGAAATTTCGTTGCCACTCCTGGTGTATCTTTGATGCATCCCAGAATCATGATGATATTGTTGTTATGCGGTGTTTAGTATCGTTCATTTATCTGTTTTTGAATCTGATGTGCAACACAAAACTAACCAAGTCGCTTGATATCAATGCCTTTCTTTCATAACCTTTAGTATTCAGTGCTCAATAATGCATTCCATTGACAGCAATGAAAATCTAACTAGTACTCTCGTGACGCTTGTCATGACCAACGAGAATTTCGGTAATTCTTGGCAAGCGCAATTAAAGGGACATAATTTCATCACAATAAATCTTTTCTTTCTTTCTCGAAACCTGTTTGCCTCACAGCGTCAGGTCAGGAAGAGATTTATAAAACGGGCCCTAGTATGCGCTTTGTAAATAGTTTCTTTCGTCGCCTCTGTTATCTCTGAGGTCCATCTTTTACGCGGCCGGCCTTTTGCTTTGTACCCATTGTATCGGAGCAGCATTGCTCTTTGAGGTGCACTGTCTGATGGTAATCTGCTTACGTGGCCGAACCATTTAATTTGTTGTTTCTGATGAAGTCTAGTACTGATGTTGTACCCACTTTTTTCCTGATGTCTTCATTTCTCAACTGGTCTCTTCTTGTTACACCCAGCATTCTGCGTAGACACTTCATCTCTGTTGTGACTAGTTTTCTTCTACCATTTGTTGTCAGCGTCCAGGTTTGGCACTGATAACATAATGTGGGAAGAAAGATTGTGTTGAACATTGCTCTTTTTGTGTTCATGGTGACGTGTTTGCATCTTAAAATTGGCGCCATTTGCCCTATCATTTGGTTTGCTTTGTTGCATCTGTGTTGAATTTCATTAGTTATTCTTCCGTTTGCTGAAAAATGCTCCCCAGGTATGTGAAGTCTTTTACTTGATTTAGTGGGCGATTGTCGATGGAGATATTGGTAGTGCTTTCCTCTTTGGCGAATGTTACAATAAATCAACATTGCCTTAGAGATGAGCCAACTCGATTCTTTGCTCTTGGTCACAATCAAAGGGAAAGAACCAAACTTATGTCGTTTATATTGTATGTCGTCTGTTCATCCATCAAAGCACCCACGCAGACCGCAGACGTACATGTGTATGCATGCACTTACATATCTGTCTGTGCTGGACATAGAAGAGAAAGATAGATAGGAAGTGTGCGTGTGAGAGAGTGCAATTTGTTATCGGAAGCATACAGAGAGCGTAACGGAACAGTTATCTAACCAAACTACGCAGATACAAAGACAAGAACGTGGCTTACGATATCACACGGCTAGCGGCTCAGCTAAAATTCTAGGAAAAAGACCACAACTGTCGCAGGATCCTCGCATTCCAGTGTTGTTGTATATAGACTAATTAATTTTTAAAACCGTACATGTTAAATCAAGGTTAATATTAAGTTTAAAGCTAAGGAATCTCAGAATTATAAACATTTTTATCAATAAATAATCATGAACATATAGAATTGAGTGAAACTGCAAAAAAGCGTACAGTGTTTTATCAAACATATACAAAAAACCAACCCCTTTAAACAGGAATTTTAGTTCTCCCGTCTGAAATAGTCGACCTTATGTTGTCGGGAAGGGAGAGGGCACGGAGAAGAACAACCAATGAGCAAAACACGTTTATCTTTGTTTGGGCCTTCTATGTTTCTTCTTCTTCTATATACTCATATCTTATTGATTGCACAGTTGGTTGTTTCTATGTTTCTTCTTCTTCTATATACTCATATCTTATTGACTGCACAGTTGGTTGTTTCTATGTTTCTTCTTCTTCTATATAGTCATATCTTATTGATTGCACAAGGGCAGTTGGTTGTGTAGAACATACGAAATTATATAAATAATAAGACATTAGATTTTCATTACAGTTAATACAAGTCAGGAAAAAATGTTATAGTGATGAAATGCTCGTCTTGAGAGCACATACAATTACAGAATGTAATATGTCAAAAGACTATGGATATGGTAATTGATACGTCTACTTGTGTATCTATGCACATATTGTCACCAATTCTAGTGTTTACATCATTAGAATACAATACTATGAATATGAATATTATGCATATATTGTTACCAATCTAGTGTTTACCATTAGAACACAATACTATGAATATTATGCATATATTGTTACCAATTCTAGTGTTTACCTCATTAGAACACAATATCATGAATATTATGCATATATTGTTACCAATTCTAGTGTTTATCTATTAGAACACAATACTATGAATATTATGCATATATTGTTACCAATTCTAGTGTTTACCTCATTAGAACACAATACTATGAATATTATGCATATATTGTTACCAATTCTAGTGTTTACCTCATTAGAACACAATACTATGAATATTATGCATATATTGTTACCAATTCTAGTGTTTACATCATTAGAACACAATATCATGAATATTATGCATATATTGTTACCAATTCTAGTGTTTACCTCATTAGAACACAATACTATGAATATTATGCATATATTGTTACAAATTCTAGTGTTTACCTCATTAGAACACAATACTATGAATATTATGCATATATTGTTACCAATTCTAGTGTTTACCTCATTAGAACACAATATCATGAATATTATGGACACAGAAAAGAACAAATGCTTCTGCTCTGCAACAGCTTGATATTAAAGAGAGTTGACTATTAAAGAGCATAAAATCAAGGAAAATTAAATATTTCGGATACATCAAACGACATGAGTGCATAGAGTAGATAATTTTGGAGGGAATGATGCCTGGAAGAAGAATGAGAGGAAGACCAAGAAGACGATGGATGCAATATGCTATTGACGATCTGAGAAAGACTGCTGCTGACGTCGGTTATCTTGCACAGAATAGGGGTTTTTCAGGACTGCTGTCATGGCAGCCAAGTTCTGAAAGATAAGCTACTTGATGATGATGATGATGATGAGAACACAATATACTATCTTCTTCATCTTCTTTTTCTTTACCCCTTTTCAACTCCAAACAGAGCACATGTCGTCAACAAACGTCTTCCAGCTCTTCCTCTCTCCTGTCATCCCTTCCAATTCTTTCCATGTTTTACCTATCCTTTAATATCAATCTCCAGATCTCTTCTCCGTATGTCTGGGCCCTTTCCCCCTATTCCTCTTTCCCTGCGGGTTCCAAACAGTACCTGTCTTGCAATGCCTCTGGTCAGTACACTATCGTTTGCCACAGATGGTTTCCCAATTGGTTAATGACTGAACGATTGCTTGGGGACAGTGTTTACTAATATTACCACCTGTAACATAACGACATTTTCTTGTTGTCTGTGAAAAAATCTTTTTATTGAAGAACTTAGATAAATGTAAACAAAGTGTACTTTAGTACACGCCTGATACAAGTCAAATAAAAAAAAAACTAAAAATTAAATCTGCCTTGTAAAAGCAAAGAAAAGAAAATGTCAACAAAATAAGTCAACGTTAGTTTTAAAAAAAACCCAATCTTCAATATTTTTTGTTGTTCTTGGAATATTCGAATATACCTGTAGGGCTGATACAAAGTTCAGAACAGATAATATTAAACTTGTTAAACCTACGTTGACGTTGTGGAATGGTTGCTATGGCGATGTTTTGTTAATGGTACTAGATTTTCAATTTACATATTTCTGTCCTAAAGTCATACTCGTAATCAGATTCATTGTTTCTGTATTCATAAAACACTTAACTAGAGTACCTTGTATTCGTTTTATTTACTATATGCCCTGGAGCATCCAATCTCTTAGAGAGTCTGTACTTTTCTTTAACTTTGGTTATTGGTTTGTAAATCTACTTCAAAGCCCTAGGGCGGACCCATAAGTGATCGATCTTTGTCAGCAGCAGTGGCGTATATTCCAACTATTTTTAGAGGTGCATTGTACTTTCGAGTGAAACTCTAAAATTGATTTTTAGTAGTATGTTTGAAGAGTATTTTTATTAATGAAAAAAAAGAATTATTTCGCAATTGTCAGAAAAGTATCAATAAAAGAACAATGCTGGTGATATTGTATAAATATGTGTACCTACTATTTCATTGTTGAAATATAATAAAGTTATTTAGCACATGGCTTACAAAAAAATGCAAGTTACGGATCTTAACTTTCATGATGAAAACTTCGTATCTACTTATATGCTAGAGATAGAGAAAGAAAGAGAGAGAGAGAGAGAGAGAGAGAGAGAGAGAGGGAGAAAAATGAATAAGTAACATGAAATTCGATATGGTGCTCGCCTGAGAAGCCCCGCCGGGCAGGACGAGTGCCGGGCCCCATGCCTCGAAGGGGCCCGCTTTATGCCACGACGGTCCCGCCCTCCAACTCGGCACAGCAGCGAACGAGGTAACCGGGTTAAAGCTACTGGTGCGATACGGTCGAGTATTGACCATAAGAAATTAAATATCACCCAATGGAATGCGGAAGGTATCCACCACAAGAAGCAAGCACTCGCAATAAGACTTGCAGAAGACGATATAGACGTTGCGTGCATACAAGAAACGCACCTCAATCCCAGACACAAGTTCGAGATCAAAGGTTACCAGACCTTCAGAACAGACAGAGAAGGACACAAGGGCGGAGTCCTCACCCTAGTCAGAAATGGCATTCCAACCAAGCAGATGGAAGGAACAAAGGGTAACCCCGGAGCAGTTGAGATCATAGGTGTGCAAATTACGTGCAAAGACATACAGATCATTCTGTACAATCTTTACTGTCCAAGTTACCCCCCCCTGTCACTCGAAACAATGAATATCAGTGAGAACCCCGGTATTGTGGTCGGTGATTTCAACAGCCGTTTCGGAGAGATGGGGTACTCGAAACAAACAGTAGAGGAGTTGAGGGGGAAGACGGAGATCGAGAACAATCTGTTCCTCATCAACGCCCAGACGATCCACCAACTTTCTACTCGAGAACGTGGCACACAACGAGTACCCCTGATCTGGCCTTTGCAACAAGCGATATATCCACCAAAGTAGTCCGTACGGTTACCCACCAACTAGGGATAGTGACCATAGACCTGTCAAATTGCAAGTAGACCTCAATTTCGTACCTGAGCCCAAAATGTGGTTCCCACGGTGGAACTATAAGAGAGCCAATTGGAAACAGTATGGAGCACTGACTGATGCAAATGTTGAACGAATCAACATGCATGACAAGAAAAACGTGCGAATCGTGGCAAGGGAACTGTCAGAAGCAATCCTGAAAGCGGCACGGGAAACCATCCCCAGAGGCGCAAGAAAGGATTACAAGCCATACTGGACAGCAGAGGTTCAGAAGCTTAAAAAAGCCCTTTGAGAAGACAAGGAGTGAGGCAGAGCATGCACAGTCAGTGGAGACAAACACTGTCTACAAGGCGGCAGCAGCAAAATACAGAAGAGAGGTAAAACGAGGGCGAGCAGGTTGGGTAAAAACAACCGAATCCCTGAACCTCGATGGGGACGGCCATAAACTGTGGAAGCTGGCCAAAGCGCTGAGCGATGAAAACACCAGCAGACCACCCATAGTCCTCGAACAAGACAAGAAGATGGCTTCGGGTAGGGAAGCAGCAAACATCCTGATGCAACAATATGCAGAAGTCAGCAGAGTAAGCATAGCAAAGGAAAAAGTTGATGCCACCAAGAGAAAAGGCTCGCTCTCCCAAAGGGAGCCGAGAAAAGCAGATAGTCACCTAACGGAAAATTCACCAGTAACGAGCTGGGAAAAGGCTTTAAGGGACCTGAAACCCAGAAAGTCGCCCGGAAAAAGATGGGATCACCAATGATGCTTAAAAAACCCGGGAATCAGAGCAAAGGTCGCTCTACTGGCCGTTCTCAACATGTCGTGGAAAACAGGCATAGTACCGCAAGAATGGAAAGAAGCAATCATGGTGCCCATCCTAAAACCAGGCAAAAATAAACTTGACCCAGCGAGTTACAGACCAATAAGCCTCCTAAGCTGCACGGGCAAACTTATGGAGCGCATGGTGAACAAACGCTTATCCTGGCACTTGGAGAGCAAAGGGCTGCTTATGGCACAACAAGGCGGTTTTCGGAGATACAGATCCACAGAGGATCAAGTAACCTACATTGTCCAGGGAATCGAGGACGGTTTCCAAGAAAAGAAACAGACACTGGCGGTCTTGGTAGATATGGAGAAGGCTTTTGACACAGTCTGGAAAGAAGGATTAAAGGGTAAAACTGCTCACCCTCGGCGTAAAGGGAAGAATGTACAATTGGCTCGATAGATACCTAGAGAACAGAACAGCAAGGGTTCAGGTTCAGGGGTACAAAAGTATGAAGGCCACACTGGAGCAAGGAGTCCCCAAGGAGGAGTGCTCACCGACACTCTTTCTAGTCTTCGTCAATGACATTGCAACATGCCTCCCAGAACGAGTTCACTCTGCCATGTATGCCGACGACCTGGCAATATGGGCGAGAGAAGAGTCAATGCCCACAGCTGAAAATCGACTGCAAGCTACATTAAATAACCTTGAAGTGTGGTCAGCAAAGTGGAATATGAAAATAAATCCCTCAAAGACCACTTACACTGTGTTCTCCCAGAATAACAAGGATTACAAGATAACGCTTAAAGTCAATGGGCAGAACCTTCCAGAAAATAAAACCCCAACGTACCTAGGAGTCACACTCGACAGAAAGCTGACTTGGTGCACCCAGATCGAGAATGCTACGGCAAAAGCGAGACACAGGCTAACAATGATGCGAAAACTCGCAGGTTCCACATGGGGAGCAAACAGCAGAATTCTCAAGACACTTTACTCTGGTAGAGTGCGACCGGTCCTAGAGTACGGTATGGCAGCGTGGGGTAATGCATCGAACAACAATTGCAAAAGTGAGCAGCAGTCAAAACCGGGCCCTACGCATTATCACTGGAGCCATAAAGTCCACGCCCATCAAGGCGATGGAGACCATCACAGGCATCCAACCAATGACTGACCGAAGGGACAAGAAAGTAGTAGTACTTGCGGGGAAAAAATCAAACGGCTCGAATCGCATCCAATGCATGAAAGAATGTTTCAATCCGGGAAAATGGAGAATACGAGATCTAACTTCGTTAGAATCTCTAACGCACTGACCACAGACCACCCAGTCTTGTCCAAATGCACAGCTAAACTAATCCCGGCAATCGACAAGTGCCCGCCATGGAAAACAAAAATGCCAGAACTAAAGGGGAAACAATCCCAGGCATAATGTGCAAAAGGGGCCAAACGAACCTCGACAGAAAAACTGCAGCAGAAGAGTACATAGAATCAGAGTACCCTGAAAATGAGTGGGCGCACGTCTACACGGACGGATCGGCAAATAACGCAATAAGCGATGGCGGAGGAGGAATAGTGCTAAAATCCCAAGAAAGTCACGGTCAAGAAAGCGATTGCAACGGCAAATACTGAATAACTACCGAGCTGAGGCAGAGGCAATCAAAAAGGCGGCCGAAATGATCTTGGGGAGAAGAAACACTGCACGCAACAAGGTCGTGATATTCACCGATGCTCTATCGGTCATCACGGCACTCAAATGCGTTGCAAAACTGAGATGAATGAGCTCAAAACGTCCCTCGCTGAACTAACGAGTTCACCCAAACGCACTGTCATCCAGTGGATACCGTCACACTGCAACATTAGGGGGAAACGAAGCGGCCGACAAGCTAGCCAAAGAGGGCGGGCGACTACCCCAGACTGATCTCGAGATCAGCTATGAGGAAGTCAAAAAAACCATCGGTTCGCACTATCGAAGCGCGGGCAAAAGAACACCCGCAGTACACAGACAGTGACGGTTACTATGGTCTCTCGCGCAGTGAACAAGTTACCATATTTCGCCTCCGTACCGGCCACAACAAGCTCAGAGCCACATGTTCCATAAATTTAAAATTGGCACAACTAGCCTGTGCCCATGCAATATGGCAGACATGACGGCAGAACACGTCTTGCAAGACTGTCCACGTTTAGCAGGTATACGAGAAGAGTACTGGCCAAAACACACAGAGCTTCGCGAAAAGCTGTACGGAGGAACGGAGTCCCAAAAACAACAGTTAAATTCATGATAGAAGTTGGTCCATCAGGCTAGGCCGGGAACGCAAGAGAGAGAGAGAATAAGTAACGTTATAGGACGATCCAAAGCCCGTAAAGCTTTCGGATATGTGCGCCACCAGTTCAGCATTCCCTGAGATTATTCACAATGGGAGCTTTGTTTTCTACTGAAAGAATTGTACATACTAGTATATTTAGATAGTTAATACATTATAGTGATCGCAGTAACTGATTTCACATCTATCATATCGCTTTCGAAAGTAAGTTCAGGATTAGATAACAATCTTGCAGACGTCTTTACTTCCACTTACCAAATGATAATACAGTATCTTGCAGACGTCTTTACTTCCCCTTACCAAATGATAATACAGTATCTTGCAGACATCTTTGCTTCCACTTACCAAATGATAATACAGTATCTTGCAGACATCTTTGCTTCCACTTACCAAATGATAATACAGTATCTTGCAGACATCTTTGCTTCCACTTACCAAATGATAATACAGTATCTTGCAGACATCTTTGCTTCCACTTACCAAATGATAATACAGTATCTTGCAGACATCTTTGCTTCCACTTACCAAATGATAATACAGTATCTTGCAGACATCTTTACTTCCACTTACAAAATGATAATACAGTATCTTGCAGACATCTTTGCTTCCACTTACCAAATGATAATACAGTATCTTGCAGACATCTTTGCTTCCACTTACCAAATGATAATACAGTATCTTGCAGACATCTTTACTTCCACTTACCAAATGATAATACAGTATCTTGCAGACATCTTTGCTTCCACTTACCAAATGATAATACAGTATCTTGCAGACATCTTTACTTCCACTTACCAAATGATAATACAGTATCTTGCAGACATCTTTGCTTCCACTTACCAAATGATAATACAGTATCTTGCAGACATCTTTACTTCCACTTACCAAATGATAATACAGTATCTTGCAGACATCTCTACTTCCACTTACCAAATGATAATACAGTATCTTGCAGACATCTTTGCTTCCACTTACCAAATGATAATACAGTATCTTGCAGACATCTTTGCTTCCACTTACCAAATGATAATACAGTATCTTGCAGACATCTTTACTTCCACTTACCAAATGATAATACAGTATCTTGCAGACATCTTTGCTTCCACTTACCAAATGATAATACAGTATCTTGCAGACATCTTTACTTCCACTTACCAAATGATAATACAGTATCTTGCAGACATCTTTACTTCCACTTACCAAATGATAATACAGTATCTTGCAGACATCTTTGCTTCCACTTACCAAATGATAATACAGTATCTTGCAGACATCTTTGCTTCCACTTACCAAATGATAATACAGTATCTTGCAGACATCTTTACTTCCACTTACCAAATGATAATACAGTATCTTGCAGACATCTTTGCTTCCACTTACCAAATGATAATACAGTATCTTGCAGACATCTTTGCTTCCACTTACCAAATGATAATACAGTATCTTGCAGACATCTTTGCTTCCACTTACCAAATGATAATACAGTATCTTGCAGACATCTTTACTTCCACTTACCAAATGATAATACAGTATCTTGCAGACATCTTTGCTTCCACTTATCAAATGATAATACAGTATCTTGCAGACATCTTTGCTTCCACTTACCAAATGATAATACAGTATCTTGCAGACATCTTTACTTCCACTTACCAAATGATAATACAGTATCTTGCAGACATCTTTACTTCCACTTACCAAATGATAATACAGTATCTTGCAGACATCTTTACTTCCACTTACCAAATGATAATACAGTATCTTGCAGACATCTTTACTTCCACTTACCAAATGATAATACAGTATCTTGCAGACATCTTTGCTTCCACTTACCAAATGATAATACAGTATCTTGCAGACATCTTTACTTCCACTTACAAAATGATAATACAGTATCTTGCAGACATCTTTGCTTCCACTTACCAAATGATAATACAGTATCTTGCAGACATCTTTGCTTCCCCTTACCAAATGATAATACAGTATCTTGCAGACATCTTTACTTCCACTTACCAAATGATAATACAGTATCTTGCAGACATCTTTGCTTCCACTTACCAAATGATAATACAGTATCTTGCAGACATCTTTACTTCCACTTACCAAATGATAATACAGTATCTTGCAGACATCTTTACTTCCACTTACCAAATGATAATACAGTATCTTGCAGACATCTTTACTTCCACTTACCAAATGATAATACAGTATCTTGCAGACATCTTTGCTTCCACTTACCAAATGATAATACAGTATCTTGCAGACATCTTTACTTCCACTTACCAAATGATAATACAGTATCTTGCAGACATCTTTGCTTCCACTTACCAAATGATAATACAGTATCTTGCAGACATCTTTGCTTCCACTTATCAAATGATAATACAGTATCTTGCAGACATCTTTGCTTCCACTTACCAAATGATAATACAGTATCTTGCAGACATCTTTACTTCCACTTACCAAATGATAATACGATATCTAGGTTTAGAAGAAGAAGTTAAATTTCGTAAAGAATTATCCGTTTCTTTTATTTCCAACATCACAACATTATGTTGCAACATTATGTTGCAGTACATCTTTTTTTGTAATTTCAACTCTTCCCACGAGACTCCAAATATCGGTCGGTCAAGATATTCACGAATTTTGGATATGAATTCACGAATAGTTAATAATTCAGTCTGTTTTACAGTCAGTACTTAAACTAATTAATAATTAAATCATTTACACAGACTATTCATATTATTTGATAATTTACTGCTTTACGTAGAACATGTTTATACTAATTCCTAATTTGTTTACACCCTCAGCTGACAACTCAACGTTCCTTGAAGTGCAGAAACACAAATGTTGCCAATGTGCTTTCTATGAATTGAGATCAAGTAGTTTTTTTAAAGGTAAAGTATGGTAACAATATTTCTCTACTGACTTATTTCTTTCCGTTCTTCATAGAGATAGGACCTCGACAGTTGCTCGTCCCTTTTCTTGGTCTCTGACTGTTTTCTTTTTGGCTTCCCACGATAGTCTAGCTTCTTTCAGTTTATCAAGAAGACTTTTCTGTTTAGGAGTTTTCTTTTGGCTTCCCGATAGTCTAGCTTCTTTCAGTTTATCAAGAAGACTTTTCTGTTTAGGAGTTTTCTTTTTTGGCTTCCCATGATAGTCTAGCTTCTTTCAGTTTATCAAGAAGACTTTTCTGTTTAGGAGTTTTCTTTTTGGCTTCCCATGATAGTCTAGCTTCTTTCAGTTTATCAAGAAGACTTTTCTGTTTAGGAGTTTCCTTTTCCGTTTTCCTTGCGAGTTCCACCCAACTGCTTGTCTCCCAGTACTGTGATCTTGTATTGATGCAGTTCTGTCGTCATGTGTGCATTTTGTTTACTGCTGTCGAAAAAATGGTTGTCAGCATCTTTCTTTTACTTTTGATTTTGTCTTTGACATCTGTGTGAGATTTGTGTTTGAAGAAGAGGAAAGATGAGAAAATACAATTTAGAATAAAATATAAAATATAGTCCTTTTTTGTTTGCTCGCTATGAATTCATGGGAACTGATTTACTTTTACGTGTAGGTTTGCTTTCCTTATCGCTGAACCCAACTGACAGTGCAGTGGAAAAACATATATGTGCTTTTAAATATGTGTTTTACAGAAGAGTTCTTCGTTTATCATGGACAGAGGAGACAACAAATAGATTTATCCAGAAATAACTAACATTTAAAGAGAATTGAATGATGCTACAAGAATGAGAAAACTAAAATATTTCGGAGATATAAAAAGACAAAAAGGTTTGAAAAAGGCAATTATGGAAGGAGGAATTCCTGCAAAGAAAAGAAGAGGAAGACCATGGAGAAGACGAATTCAGGATGTAACTGATGAGTTGAGCGTGACGACTGCAGAGGCGAGACATCTGACCAATGAGAGAGAGAGAGAAATTCCGTAGAACTGTTAGGGTAGCAAAGTTCTGCTAAGGTCAAACTATTTGAAGATGTTATTCATTTAATCTTTCAGTTTGTAAACACGTGACTTGTGTACTAAGCCAATTCTTGTGTACTCGCCTCCTTGACAATTTTGCTAATCGACTTTGATATGAACCTCCATCCACTCCACTAATTGTGAATCACTGAGAAATCCGTGTATATCACGCCATATTGTTTGCAAATGCACCACTCGGCTAGTTGACAATTTTTCAAATCAACTTTGATGTGAACGTTAATATACTCCACTCATTTTAAATCACTGAGCCATCCGTGCTTACCCTGCCGTCACCTTTTGTCTGTGTTCTTTTCCAATGTACTTTGACTTTTGTATTTACTGCAACATGATACTATTCTCTGCAACTTCTTTATTCGAGTAGGATACGAAAGGAAATGGTGGTGTTGACACCCACAGGCATTGATACATATTCACTGCCAAGATTAATACCTGTAAATCAACATCACTGCTAGGTAGAGAACAGATAGAGAACCAGTATGTGCACCTTTCGATGCCCTCGTAAAGTTGCAGTTACTCAGGACATCATGATGATCATCTTGCCTTGAACATCTGGGTGTGTTAACAGAGTGAAGTAGAACTCAGTGATATGATCAGAAGATTATCTAGTGACGAAGAATGAGCACAGTGAACACTACCTTATCTGATGTTTGATAAAGTAGCACAGAGAGCTACATCGTCTTCTATTGCTTCTTATTGTTTTTTTCCAATTCTGTTTTGCATCACAGAATCAGGATAAGAAGAGACTTCTAGAACGAGCTCGTGTGTGCGATTCAAGCATTATGTGTTTCCTTATGATATTTATGTGGTCCACCTTTTGCGCGGTCGACTTTCGCATTGCACCTTTGTATTTTTGTGTTGAAATGTTCTTTGATACTTACCGTGAGTTGGTAATCTGCTTATGTAACCCAACCATTTAATATTTTTATATTTATTTTTGGGTGAAGCTCATTATTGCTGTTGTTCACACTTTTTCATGTCTTAATTCCTAAATCGGTCTTTTCTTGATATTCACAACAATCAACGTAGACATTTCATCTCTGTTCTGATTAGTTTTGTCCTGTCGTTTGATGTCAACATCAAAATGTGGCACAGACAGCATATACTGTCAAAAGAAAGATCGTGTTGAACAACAAGGCGTTGATGTTGACATTTTAAAATTGGTGCCATTTTTTCTATGATTTTATGTTGGATTTCGTTAATTATTTTTTCATCGCGAGAGAGAGAGAAATTCTGGCTATTGTTCGAAGTGCGTGGACAATCTACAGACACCCCCATAGGTTAATTAATGATATGTACAGTACAATGTTATTAGACCAAAGATCATGGGCCCACACATCACTTTATCATTGAAGAAGTTGTTTACTTCCGACCAGACTTGTAGTATTATAATCTGTAAACAAACAACTGTGACAGAAGAGTTGTTTCAACGTCTCGAATTTCATGACAACCTGTCTGTTGAGAGATCTAGAGATTTAAGTAAGATATCTCTGACTTATTCTAATAGATTTCAATGAGATAATTAAACTTTGAATGTGGACATTTTCCTGCGAGATTAGAATGTTCAACCTGGTCAGGTGTTGCTAATGAACTCACATAACGTAGAGATGTTCATATATTTGTTAACTTTACTGACATCAAGCTGTCCAAAATAAAATCCTGAGATTTACGTGTAGACATTGAATACAAAATAAAGTTCTGATATATACTTGTAGATGTTGAATGGTATGTTTATTTGCCAAGATTGTTGTCTTGTTTACTGAAAACATTGACAGATCTGACCTCAATGTTCTGAAAATAATTTATCTTTATTTAGTCGTAAGCAAAAAAAGATGTTCTATCGATACATTTTTCTGTCATATAAAATTAGTCTATTGATACATTTTTCTGTCATATAAAATTAGTCTATTGATACATTTTTCTGTCATATAAAAATAGTCTATTGATACATTTTTCTGTCCTATAAAAATAGTCTATTGGTACATTTTTCTGTCATATAAAATTAGTCTATTGATACATTTTTCTGTCATATAAAAATAGTCTATTGGTACATTTTTCTGCCATATAAAAATAGTCTTGATACATTTTTCTGTCCTATAAAAATAGTCTATTGGTACATTTTCTGTCCTATAAAAATAGTCTATTAGTACATTTTTCTGTCATTTAAAAATAGCGAAAGACGTAAAAATAAAGTACTGTAGTTTTACAAAATATAAAAACAATACACAACAACGTTTCGACTAAAAGGCCTTTATCAAGCAAAGGATATAACAGACGTGAAGAGCTTCACTTCTTACAGGTCACACTACATATAGAATCAGACAATAAATTCTGATAAAAATAGGCAATTATTTATTCCTATAGATCGTGTCTTATCCACGTGTGCCATGATTCGCGTTTTGAGGGGTTGGTTGGGGAGGGAGGAGTGAGGTTTCAATTCTATCCTGTGCAAGGTGTGCTGCCTCTGTAGTTGTTAGCCTTTGATGTCGCAGGATATCTGTGAGATTATCTATCCACTTTGTTCTTGGTCTTCCAATGATTCTGCGCACGAGTTGCCGGTTGTTATAGAGGCGAGATGGTAGTAGATCTGGTTTCATTCTCATTAGGTCACCGATCCATTTTATTTGCTGTCTTCTAATATTTTGGATGCAGTGTGTGATTCCAACGACATTTCTAATGTTCTAACTTCTCAATCTATCCCGTCTTGTAACATTGACGGCTTGTCTTGAACAGTCCATTTCACATGTTGTGATTGAATCTGCAGTGTACATTTTTTTATATTAATGGATTTTTACAGTTATAAAATTAGTAAATAATACAATTTTATTAACAAAAATGTTATCAGAATTTGTATAATTAAAAGTACAATAACATTTCACCAACAGAAGAATAGATATGCATACACGTTTTGTTCATGTCTTTGTCAGTATCAATGTTTCAATGAAATTGAAATCGACATAAAATTTAATTATATTTAACACAGCTGCATCAATCACATAACAAAATTTGTTTTACAAGGATGTCCCCAGTTAGTAATCTTGATATTGTATTCGAAACACATATCGTGTAGACAAGGCACAAGGTTTTATCAAATGTTACATACACTATTTTGATGGTCATGTATGTATTTCATTCCATCTTCTGATATCTCCTGCAAACCCTGCTTGATTCCAAACGTATAGACTCTCTCTGTCTTTCCTTTGGATTAAGCAGTAGGGTAGAGAGGGGGTTGTGCAAAATGGGCACGGTACATTTCCCATATCAGCTGCCCAGGCTAGGCACAAATGGAGAGGTCTAAGATGGCTAGAGCATGTACAAAGAATGGATAATTGTTGCATACCAAAACAAATGTTGTTCTGTAAACATTCGGAGGAGAAAAGGCACCAATGCAGACCACTACTCAGAAATAATGATGTCTGCAAGGCCTCAATAAAGAACTTTTCTATCGGTTCCAAAAAATGGGAAAAACTAGCTGATGATCGAGTTATATGGAAAACAACATTGCGCAAAGGTGCAGAATCTTTTGAAGAGACTTAGTGATGAGATGAAAGACAAGAGAGACAAGCGCAAACTTAGAAGTTGTCACAGTCAAACACTTGACAATTGACTGTCTGTAATGACGAAAAAGGCTATATACGATATAGAGAGTAGAGAATTATTTAATGTTACACGCGATACTGCGATTCAAGAATTATTCAATGTTACACGCGATACTGAGATTCAAGAATTATTCAATGTTACACGCGATACTGAGATTCAAGAATTATTCAACGTTATATACCAAATAGATTGTAGAGAATTATTCAATGTTATATACCAAATAGATTGTAGAGAATTATTCAATGTTACATATCAAATAGATTGTATAGAATTATTCAATGTTACATATCAAATAGATTGTAGATAATTATTCAATGTTACATATCAAATAGATTGTAGATAATTATTCAATATTACATATCAAATAGATTGTAGAGAATTATTCAATATTACATATCAAATAGATTGTAGATAATTATTCAATATTACATATCAAATAGATTGTAGAGAATTATTCAATATTACATATCAAATAGATTGTAGAGAATTATTCAATATTACATATCAAATAGATTGTAGATAATTATTCAATATTACATATCAAATAGATTGTAGATAATTATTCAATATTACATATCAAATAGATTGTAGAGAATTATTCAATGTTACATACCAAATAGATTGTAGAGAATTATTCAATGTTACATACCAAATAGATTGATTTTCCTCTTCACCTCTTTGCCGGGATGCCTCCTTCCATAATTATCTTCCGCAAACTATTTTATATGTAAAAAATACTTCAACTTCCTCCTTTTTATTTATAGATTCAGCCAATTTTCTTTGATTTTGAGTTCTTACTTGATATTTTCGTCTCTGTCCATGATATACAGAGGATTCTTCCGCAACACATATATCCAAAAGCACATATATGTGTTTCTACTGCCGTGTGTCCATGCTTCACACCCACATGTTGCCACTGAGAATGTGCATGTTCTTTGTATTCTGATCTTTATTTTACCATCTGCTCCATTCAATACTGTTTTTATTTCTTTAATGTTTCTGCAAGGCCATGTTTCAAGGCTGTATTCTATCTCCGCTATTGTTTGGAGTGGCCATTGACTGGGTGATGCGAAAATGTTGCAGGGGCGAAACTGGCATCGAATGGGTAGAAAATAATCAACTAGAAGATTTGGATTTTGCAGATGATATTGCCTTGTTAAGTATAAACAACCAAGATATGCAAAGAAAAACAGACAACTTGTCATCTATAGTATCAAAAGTTGGACTGCAGATAAGCTATGAAAAAACAAATATAATGAAGACACCTATGGCAAGTAATGCAGATATCACACTGGAATCTAAAATGATAAAAATAAAAGAGCAGTTCACCTATTTGGGTAGCAATTTTGATTGCACAGGAAATGTTAAAGAAATTATGATACGAATTGTCAAAGCAACATCAGCTTTTAAAAGTCTAAATAAAATATGGAACTGCAAGTTATATAGTATTAAAACTAAATTACGAATTTTCAATTCAAATGTTGTATCAATCCTAAGATATGCCAGCGAGAGTTGGAAAATGACTAAAGATATAGAAAGCAAGTTGAATGCATTTGAAAATAGATGTCTGCGAAAAGTAATGAATATAAAATGGAACGAATTCAGAAGTGATGAAATCAGAGACATGTCTGGTCAACCATTAGTGACAACTGTTATAAGAAAGAGAAGATGGAGATATGTTGGGCACACCTTGAGGAGAAATGATCAAAGAATATCAAAGCAGGCATTGAAGTGGGATGCAAAGGGTTCAAGAAAGAGAGGTCGACCTAAAGAGACCCTGAAGCGAACTTTGCTGAGAGAGGCAGGAAATATCGGTCTCATTTCCATGGAGGAGATTGAGCGAGTTGCCCAGGATAGAGCGGTATGGAGAAATTACTTGCAGGCCCTATGTAACGTATAACGGTACGAGAGGAATTATTATTATTATAAGGCCATGTTTGTTCTTCTTTTAATTACATTCATCCCATTTCAATCTCTTGTAAGTAGTGAACCGAGAATTTTTTTAAATGTTCACATTTTCTATTTTTTTTTCTACCTTGAAGAAAGTCATCATTCTTGCTTGTCCTGAGCAGAACTTTGCCACCCCAACAGTCCTCCGGAATTTCTCTCTCTCATAGGCCAGATGCCCTGCCTCTGCAGCCGTCATGTTCTAACCATCAGTTACATCCTGAATCCATCTTCTCCGTGGTCTTCCTCTTCTTCTCTTTGCCGGTATGTATGCTTCCATGATGGTCTTCTTCAGTCCTTCATGTCTTTTTCCATTTCCAAAATATCTCAATTTTCTCTTTCTTATTTGTATCATCAGTCAGTTTTCTTTGATTTTGAGTTCTTTCTGGATAGGTCTATTTGTTCTCTTCACTGTCCAAGATATACGCAGGCCTTTTCTGTAACACTTATAGTCGAAAGCGCATATATGTTTTCCCACTGCTTTATTAAATGTCCTCGCTTCACACCCATACATTGCCACTGGGAATATGCATGCTCTTAGTATTCTGATCTTTGTTTTCTTATCAGTTCCGTTCCATACTGTTTTTAGTTGTTTAATTTTTGTTTGTAAAGCCATGTTTGTTCTTCTTTTAATTTCCTTCATCCCATTTCCATCAGTTGTTAGCAGTGAACAAAGATATTCAAAACCGTTCACATTTTCTAATTTCTCTCCGTTGATAAAAATATCTTTTGTCATGTTCGTTTTATCTGTTGTCATTATATTGAAAAAAAGTACGTTTCATTAATAACTTCAGAACTAATATTCCTTATTAACATCATCATCTGTTCCATCTTTAGATATTAGCGATCAAATTCTTTCACAAAACTAATATTCATTAATAATGCCAGGACTAATGTCAGAATTCTGATACAAGTAATCGTCTTAGCTGCTTCTCCTAAATACTTAATAGCCTTTATTTCTTCCTATTTCAAATTAGATAGAAATTGAACATATCAACAAAACACACCAAGTGAATATTTTAGCTTCTTTATCTAGATAAAGCTTGAAATGTTACAACTAATAGATCGTGTAAAATATTCCAATCTGTATTGATATTCATGAAATATTCGAACGCAGAAAAAGTCAAATTAATTACATATAAGTAAATCGTACTGGGACTGACATTAGCTGAATAGACAATATCATAGAGACTTAGTCAAGTCGATAATTTCTAGTTTTGACTTATATTGACGTTGTGTACCGAGTGTTATAATATCTGCCACATAAACCAATTTATTTCAGTCAGAGTAAACAGAAAATGTGATACTTCTTTAGGCTAATATTCAACTGTTTGTAATGAGAACAAAATGTATGTCATGATAATAAGAATTGGAATTCGTTTAATTAAATGAAAAGTGTGAAGTTTTATCGTGAGAAGAAAGGTTTAAAACTACTCCATATGAAGGAGAATATGATGGTATTTCAGGAAAAGAAAGGTTTAAAACTATTCCATATGAAGGAGAATATGATGATATTTCAGGAAAAGAAGAATTTTGAAGTGACTTCATGAAAAGAAAGTGTTGAATTTATTTCAGGAAACGATAAACATTTATAAGAATGTCATGTTATGAATATTGTGACATTCTTCATGGCATACTTAAGTTATATAGTCTTGGTGTCCTCTTGACAAAAGTTTATGGGAAAACTATGAGACATATAAGAGACTATGTTTGTAATTTATTCATATGGGCTAGAAATATCTGAGTCATTTATCCTATTGTTGTTTTGTTTACAAAATCTAGTCTTTTCATTCAATATTGCTGCCACTGTGGCCATGACTAGACAGCAGATTTCATTAAACAGTTGTTTGTTTAAATATGAAACCTCTGATGTTTGTACGACAATTTTGAAGAAATTAATGTCTAGTGCAAGTTAATTAAAACAATGATCCTGTATTCATACTGAACAAAATTATTCTGTGAATTGTGAAAGCATCATCAGCTTCTAAAAGCCTAAATGAACTATGAAACTCCAAGTAATATACATTTGGAACTAAATTAAGAATTTAAAATTTCAATGTTGTAAAAATCCTAACATATGCCAGCGAGATTTGGAAAATTACAAAAGATATAGAAAGCAAGTTGAATGCATTTGAAAATAGATGTCTGCGACAAAATAATGAATATAAACAGTGAGGAGTTGAGGAGAAGTGATGAAATCAGAGACATGTCTGGTCATCAACTATTAACATCCGTGATAAGAAGAAGAAGATGGAGATATGTTGGCCATACCTTGAGAAGAAATGATCAAAGAATACCAAAGCAGGCATTGAAGTGGGAGGCGGAAGCAAAGAGTTTAAGAAGAAGAGGACGCCCAATGGAAACTCTGAAATGAACTTTGCCGAGAGAGGCAAACAATATCGGACTCAATTCCATGAAAGAGATTGAGAAAGTTGCACAGGATACAGCGGTAGGCAGAAATTACTTGCACGTCCTATGTACCGTGTAAGGGAACGAGAGAAATATATGTATGTATGTATGTATGCATGTATGCATGTATGCATATATTTATGTATATATGTATGTATGTATGTATGTATGTATGTATGTATGTATTTATGTATGTATGTATGTATGTATTTATGTATATATGTATGTATGTATGTATGTATGTATTTATGTATGTATGTATGTACTCAAATTTGTTTTATACATAGAATACGGGCTGGGCCGTTCCGTTCATCACAATCTTTTTTCCAGAGAACCCAAGGATTGTTGCCGGAGATAAGGAGTATGTGATGTGGATTAACTTCTGACCTATGATGTGTCATTTCTGTAGAGAGAGAGAGAGAGACCGAGTCATACGGGAAAATCCGGAGCAAGAAAAGGAATCCTTGGTTTTTAGACCCTCATTTTAGCCCGTCTGCCCAGCGTGTTCGTAGCGCGTTGGACTACGGGTGACTATCCTCTGTGTGTGCGGGTTCAATTCCGCGGGATGGCAGACAAGCCACAGATTCCCCAGATTTACAGTGTTCGTGGCACCGAACCGAAGGGTTACGATGTCCATGGCACCGAGCCAAAGAGCTGAATAGCTCAAGTGCTTCTGGATCGAAAAAAAAAAAAAAAAAAAAAGACCCTCATTTTATATTAATAAAAAAATGATGTACAACAGAAATATAACAGTCTCTAGAGATTATAGACTTGCACACACTTTTAACTTTACAGTTGATAAAATATTGTTTCAATCAATCAATCAATTAATCAATCAATCTGTTTTGTTTCTTCTACAGAAATCTTCCGACAGGATATTATAGAACTGAACTACCAACATCACAGAAACACGTTACTTTCTCGACACTTTGAGAGATAATTAAAAAATCTTTGTGTATGTCCATAAATGTTTATCATTATTATTCAAAGGTGAGAGATGACAACAGGCAGTTTTAAAGAGTACAACATACTAAATAGGCTTACATCAAAAGATGGGATTAAAATATAATAAAACAGCCGGAAAAATGACGCTTAAAAAGTACAAAGGAGAAGTCTGTTTTAGGACATGTTTTTATAGAAGTTCATACTTTTGACAAATTTAGGTTAATTACAAAAAGTTAGCTAAATATTTCTGGATTTTTACAAGAAACGTATACATATTTATATCTAGGCAAACTTAGTTCATTTGATGTTTACATAGAATAAATGAATTGAGAAGGGATGATACCACTACGAACGATTAACTCAGAGAAAGTACTAAGCAGATACCAGTGGCAAAATGAGTCAATGAAGAGACGCTGGCGATGGATTAGACATACATTGAGAAGACCGACCAGAAGCATTGCAAAACAGGTATTGTTTTGAAACCGCAGAGAAAGAGGAGATGGGGAAGGCCTAGAAATACCTGGAGAAGCGAGCTGGAGACGGGTATTAAAAGGATAGGCAAGACGTGGAAAGAATTGGAAGAGATGGCAAGAGAGAGGAAGAGCTGGAAGAAGAAGTTTGTTGGAAGACTTGTGCTCCGTTGGAAGTTGAAAGATGAAGAGAAAGAAACATTTAGCTCAACCACAGTCGTGTTATAAAATACACAGTCGTGTTATAAAATACACAGTCGTGTTATAAAATACACAGTCGTGTTATAAAATACACAGTCGTGTTATAAAATACACAGTCGTGTTATAAAATACACAGTCGTGTTATAAAATACACAGTCGTGTTATAAAATATAAATTATTATTCTGAAGTTGTTTATTTTGTGTGTGTTTCTAAGTGGTGTGGGTTTCTAAGTGGCGTGGGTTTCTAAGTGGTGTGGGTTTCTAAGTGGTGTGGGTTTCTAAGTGGTGTGGGTTTCTAAGTGGCGTGGGTTTCTAAGTGGTGTGGGTTTCTAAGTGGCGTGGGTTTCTAAGTGGTGTGGGTTTCTAAGTGGTGTGGGTTTCTAAGTGGTGTGGGTTTCTAAGTGGTGTGGATTTCTAAGTGGCGTGGGTTTCTAAGTGGTGTGGGTTTCTAAGTGGTGTGGGTTTCTAAGTGATGTGGGTTTCTAAGTGGCGTGGGTTTCTAAGTGGTTTTTGGTTGGTAATAAATTTAATTTACTCTTCAGTTATTTTATTTTAAACAAAATAATTTGATTTTAAGTAGCAAGTTCAATCTTATTGCAAGACGTCATAACAGAGGAACATGGTTGCACAAGTGCATGCATACCTATTGCGTAGGTTGTCAGTGAAATCAAATATGAACTACTAAACCATATGTTAATTTGGTATCATTCTATTATAGCTTTGATTTGAACTAAATCATATACTACGGAAATTTAAAAAAATGAAAACAATAGACACGACGTAAGTATTTGCTAACATTTTCTTCAATAATTGCGTTACAAACATAAATTACTTAGTAGAACTATCCATTTCAAGTTAATTCATTATTATTGTTCATTACTGTGTGTGTGAGAGAAATCAATTACTTGTAAATTAAAAGAATGCTCTCAGTAATTACTTGACTTGGTTTTTATTTTTTACAATTGACTTAGATCTGTGTTCTATTATCAACGCAACACATCAGAAACATCATAACACTTATCTTATCCACATGTGTCGTGAAGCGGCGTATGGAGTTTCAGTTTTCTGTCCAGTGCCAGGTGTAGTGCATCTGTAGTTGCTAGGCTTTAATGTCACAGGATATCTGATATATTATCTATCCATCGGGTTCTTGATCTTCCTCGTGCTCTACGTCCAGGTTACCGACTGTTATAGGCACACGATGAATCCGATTTCATTCTCACTAATTATCATCAGTATCATGTGTTATTACAAGTCAAATAGAGTAATTTCGTTTCTAACAACACAGTGAGAGATAGAACACACCAACAACCCATATCAAATATTATAAGGAAACGAAGGTGGAAATATTTAGGTCGTGTTCTTACATCAGACGAAAAGAGAATAAATCGATAAGTCCTTATGAGGATACCAGTTGGGAAAAGAAAACGTGGAAGACCAAAGACCACTCTTTGAAGAACCATCCATCAAGAAAGTAAACTATTGGGATGTAAAACCATACAAGATCTTCAACTGCTAGCAAAGAACCGTATCACATGGAGATATAAAACCTCTGCCCTATGTGCCGCCTTTGGCACGAAAGGAACAAACTAACTAACTAATCATGTGTTAACGATGGACTTCTCATCAAACAGGAAGAAATAATTATCTTGTATGTTATTGTGTACATGCATCGACTTGATACCGACCATATACATGACACATTTCTTATAGTTTTCTTACTGTGTATCGACTTGATACCGAACATATACATGACACATTTCTTATAGTTTTCTTACTGTGCATCGACTTTATACCGACCACTAATAACATGCGACACATATTCTTATAGTTTTCTTACTGTGCATCGACTTGATACCGACCATATACATGACATTACCCCTTATACTTTATAGTTTTCTTACTGTGCATCGACTTGATACCGACCATATACATGACACATTTCTTATAGTTTTCTTACTGTGCATCGACTTGATACCGACCATATACATGACACATTTCTTATAGTTTTCTTACTGTGCATCGACTTGATACCGACCATATACATAGCACATTTCTATAGTTTTCTTACTGCGCATCGACTTGATACCGACCATATACATGACACATTTCTTATAGTTTTCTTACTGCGCATCGACTTGATACCGACCATATACATGACACATTTCTTATAGTTTTCTTACTGCGCATCGACTTGATACCGACCATATACATGACACATTTCTAATAGTTTTCTTACTGCGCATCGACTTGATACCGACCATATACATGACACATTTCTTATAGTTTTCTTACTGCGCATCGACTTGATACCGACCATATACATGACACATTTCTTATAGTTTTCTTACTGAGCATCGACTTGATACCGACCATATACATGACACATTTCTTATAGTTTTCTTACTGCGCATCGACTTGATACCGACCATATACATGACACATTTCTTATAGTTTTCTTACTGCGCATCGACTTGATACCGACCATATACATGACACATTTCTCATAGTTTTCTTACTGCGCATCGACTTGATACCGACCATATACATGACACATTTCTTATAAGTTTCTTACTGCGCATCGACTTGATACCGACCATATACATGACACATTTCTATAGTTTCTTACTGCGCATCGACTTGATACCGACCATATACATGAGCACATTCTTATAGTTTCTTACTGCGCATCGACTTGATACCGACCTATACATGACACATTTCTATAGATTTCTTACTGCGCATCGACTTGATACCGACCATATACATGACACATTTCTTATAGTTTTCTTACTGCGCATCGACTTGATACCGACCATATACATGACACATTTCTCATAGTTTTCTTACTGCGCATCGACTTGATACCGACCATATACATGACACATTTCTCATAGTTTTCTTACTGCGCATCGACTTGATACCGACCATATACATGACACATTTCTTATAGTTTCTTACTGGCATCGACTTGATACCGACCATATACATGACACATTTCTATAGTTTCTTACTGCGCATCGACTTGATACCGACCATATACATGACACATTTCTTATAGATTTCTTACTGCGCATCGACTTGATACCGACCATATACATGACACATTTCTTATAGATTTCTTACTGCGCATCGACTTGATACCGACCATATACATGACACATTTCTTATAGATTTCTTACTGCGCATCGACTTGATACCGACCATATACATGACACATTTCTCATAGTTTTCTTACTGCGCATCGACTTGATACCGACCATATACATGACACATTTCTCATAGTTTTCTTACTGCGCATCGACTTGATACCGACCATATACATGACACATTTCTAATAGTTTTCTTACTGCGCATCGACTTGATACCGACCATATACATGACACATTTCTCATAGTTTTCTTACTGCGCATCGACTTGATACCGACCATATACATGACACATTTCTCATAGTTTTCTTACTGTGCATCGACTTGATACCGACCATATACATGACACATTTCTCATAGTTTTCTTACTGCGCATCGATCCATTTGATACTAAAATTTGCCTAGTACGCTTCTCATGGTTTTGAGTATTTACAATTATCCAGTTCAATACATTCAATCCCTAAGCTACAGGGAAATAAAACATATACAAACAAGAAATTATGACTGAAAATGAGGGAATAAAGGCGGATTTGGGTTATGTTTTAGGAATTAAAAAAACTCATTAAAATATAAAATTTTCGACAAAACTTACATCCCTTCTTCAAAATGACATCGGAGATTCTCACCAATGATACGGAGCTAGTGAACTGCCTCTGCGATCTTGCTGTGTAAGAAAGAGATCGGAGCACACATAGACAATCACCGAAGGGCAATAATGATGGTTATGTCAGTCAATCAATGAATGAATCAATTGATCATAAAATCAATCAACCCATTGTTTTATTACGTGTGTATGTGTGCCCTGGTGAATGTTTCAGAAAATATTTAGGGGGTAGCGTAGAGGTTGGGTGCTCGCCTCTCCTGTGGCGTAGAGGTTGGGTGCTCGCCTCTCTCTGTGGCGTAGAGGTTGGGTGCTCGCCTCTCTCTGTGGCGTAGAGGTTGGGTGCTCGCCTCTCTCTGTGGCGTAGAGGTTGGGTGCTCGCCTCTCTCTGTGGCGTAGAGGTTGGGTGCTCGCCTCTCTCTGTGACGTAGAGGTTGGGTGCTCACCTCTCTGTGACGTAGAGGTTGGGTGCTCACCTCTCTCTGTGGCGTAGAGGTTGGGTGCTCGCCTCTCTCTGTGGCGTAGAGGTTGGGTGCTCGCCTCTCTCTGTGACGTAGAGGTTGGGTGCTCACCTCTCTCTGTGGCGTAGAGGTTGGGTGCTCGCCTCTCTCTGTGACGTAGAGGTTGGGTGCTCACCTCTCTCTGTGGCGTAGAGGTTGGGTGCTCACCTCTCTCTGTGGCGTAGAGGTTGGGTGCTCGCCTCTCTCTGTGGCGTAGAGGTTGGGTGCTCGCCTCTCTCTGTGGCGTAGAGGTTGGGTGCTCGCCTCTCTCTGTGACGTAGAGGTTGGGTGCTCACCTCTCTCTGTGGCGTAGAGGTTGGGTGCTCACCTCTCTCTGTGGCGTAGAGGTTTGGTGCCCGCCTCTCTCTGTGACGTAGAGGTTGGGTGCTCACCTCTCTCTGTGGCGTAGAGGTTGGGTGCTCGCCTCTCTCTGTGGCGTAGAGGTTGGGTGCTCACCTCTCTGTGACGTAGAGGTTGGGTGCTCACCTCTCTCTGTGGCGTAGAGGTTGGGTGCTCGCCTCTCGTTCCAATGGTACTCGGTTCGCTCCCCCGTGCAGCCATCGGATAATTTTCCAGAGATCCCTGATCTCAGTGTAGGTGATATCGAGTTCCTAGTCCTTTCGGAGACCGATGATAAAATGTAAGCCCCGTGTTCAAGTTGAGCATATAAAAGAACCATTGGCAGTTCAAAATCTGAGAATAACGGGTTGCCCATGAAAAATTCATTAGACACATTAAAAAAAATATTCCTGCACAATATTTTCATCACCTTCTAAATTATATCGGGGGCCCTCGCTGGTGCTATGGAATTCGTGCACTGCCTCTGAGATCTTCATGTATAAAAAGAGATTGGAGCACACATGATTACACAGCAAAGTACAATGATGATAGTCCATCATAAAACAATTACAAGTACATACGAAGATTTTATTTGATAAGTAAAATAAAGAATATAAAGACGGCCTCACAAAGAAGACATGAAACATAATCGAATAACAAAGAAATATCAAACCAAAATTAAGGGCAATCGCCTGCCAGAAAAATGAGCAAAACTGTGTACAGAGTTGTAAAAGTAAAGACAACGGTATGCAGAATAACAAGATTTACACTAATACAATAAATTGCTTCTCAGTTTTCGACCAAAATCAAAGTATAATTTCCACTTGATTGTGGCCTTTATAGAGCCAATAGGCAACTAAATACATTTAAACAAATTCCGAGCAGCTCTCATTCAAAAGAATGACGACGCTCGAAGTTTTCCCACATTCAACCGTACTGGCTCAACTAGTTGTGGCACTTCCAGGTAGAGCGAAATAGCTGAAAAAACAAGAAAACTGAAATACTGTTGCACTGTACACGATCACTAAAACTCGATCAATGAAACAGAAGATTCATACTGTAACAGATAAAACTCGATCAATGAAACAGAAGATTCATACTGTAACAGATAAAACTCGATCAATGAAACAGAAGATTCATACTGTAACAGATAAAACTCGATCAATGAAACAGAAGATTCATACTGTAACAGATAAAACTCGATCAATGAAACAGAAGATTCATACTGTAACAGATAAAACTCGATCAATGAAACAGAAGATTCATACTGTAACAGATAAAACTCGATCAATGAAACAGAAGATTCATACTGTAACAGATAAAACTCGATCAATGAAACAGAAGATTCATACTGTAACAGATAAAACTCGATCAATGAAACAGAAGATTCATACTGTAACAGATAAAACTCGATCAATGAAACAGAAGATTCATACTGTAACAGATAAAACTCGATCAATGAAACAGAAGATTCATACTGTAAACAGATAAAAAACTCGATCAATGAAACGAAGATTCATACTGTAACAGATAAAACTCGATCAATGAAACAGAAGATTCATACTGTAACAGATAAAACTCGATCAATGAAACAGAAGATTCATACTGTAACAGATAAAACTCGATCAATGAAACAGAAGATTAACTGATAACAGATAAAACTCGATCAATGAAACAGAAGATTCATACTGTAACAGATAAAACTCGATCAATGAAACAGAAGATTCATACTGTAACAGATAAAACTCGATCAATGAAACAGAAGATTCATACTGTAACAGATAAAACTCGATCAATGAAACAGAAGATTCATACTGTAACAGATAAAATTCGATCAATGAAACAGAAGATTCATACTGTAACAGATAAAACTCGATCAATGAAACAGAAGATTCATACTGTAACAGATAAAACTCGATCAATGAAACAGAAGATTCATACTGTAACAGATAAAACTCGATCAATGAAACAGAAGATTCATACTGTAACAGATAAAACTCGATCAATGAAACAGAAGATTCATACTGTAACAGATAAAACTCGATCAATGAAACAGAAGATTCATACTGTAACAGATAAAACTCGATCAATGAAACAGAAGATTCATACTGTAACAGATAAAACTCGATCAATGAAACAGAAGATTCATACTGTAACAGATAAAACTCGATCAATGAAACAGAAGATTCATACTGTAACAGATCAAACTCGATCAATGAAACAGAAGATTCATACTGTAACAGATAAAACTCGATCAATGAAACAGAAGATTCATACTGTAACAGATAAAACTCGATCAATGAAACAGAAGATTCATACTGTAACAGATAAAACTCGATCAATGAAACAGAAGATTCATACTGTAACAGATAAAACTCGATCAATGAAACAGAAGATTCATACTGTAACAGATAAAACTCGATCAATGAAACAGAAGATTCATACTGTAACAGATAAAACTCGATCAATGAAACAGAAGATTCATACTGTAACAGATAAAACTCGATCAATGAAACAGAAGATTCGAACAGATAAACTATCTGAAACAGAGTCATACTGGATAAAACTCGATCAATGAAACAGAAGATTCATACTGTAACAGATAAAACTCGATCAATGAAACAGAAGATTCATACTGTAACAGATAAAACTCGATCAATGAAACAGAAGATTCATACTGTAACAGATAAAACTCGATCAATGAAACAGAAGATTCATACTGTAACAGATAAAACTCGATCAATGAAACAGAAGATTCATACTGTAACAGATAAAACTCGATCAATGAAACAGAAGATTCATACTGTAACAGATAAAACTCGATCAATGAAACAGAAGATTCATACTGTAACAGATAAAACTCGATCAATGAAACAGAAGATTCATACTGTAACAGATAAAACTCGATCAATGAAACAGAAGATTCATACTGTAACAGATAAAACTCGATCAATGAAACAGAAGATTCATACTGTAACAGATAAAACTCGATCAATGAAACAGAAGATTCATACTGTAACAGATAAAACTCGATCAATGAAACAGAAGATTCATACTGTAACAGATAAAACTCGATCAATGAAACAGAAGATTCATACTGTAACAGATAAAACTCGATCAATGAAACAGAAGATTCATACTGTAACAGATAAAACTCGATCAATGAAACAGAAGATTCATACTGTAACAGATAAAACTCGATCAATGAAACAGAAGATTCATACTGTAACAGATAAAACTCGATCAATGAAACAGAAGATTCATACTGTAACAGATAAAACTCGATCAATGAAACAGAAGATTCATACTGTAACAGATAAAACTCGATCAATGAAACAGAAGATTCATACTGTAACAGATAAAACTCGATCAATGAAACAGAAGATTCATACTGTAACAGATAAAACTCGATCAATGAAACAGAAGATTCATACTGTAACAGATAAAACTCGATCAATGAAACAGAAGATTCATACTGTAACAGATAAAACTCGATCAATGAAACAGAAGATTCATACTGTAACAGATAAAACTCGATCAATGAAACAGAAGATTCATACTGTAACAGATAAAACTCGATCAATGAAACAGAAGATTCATACTGTAACAGATAAAACTCGATCAATGAAACAGAAGATTCATACTGTAACAGATAAAACTCGATCAATGAAACAGAAGATTCATACTGTAACAGATAAAACTCGATCAATGAAACAGAAGATTCATACTGTAACAGATAAAACTCGATCAATGAAACAGAAGATTCATACTGTAACAGATAAAACTCGATCAATGAAACAGAAGATTCATACTGTAACAGATAAAACTCGATCAATGAAACAGAAGATTCATACTGTAACAGATAAAACTCGATCAATGAAACAGAAGATTCATACTGTAACAGATAAAACTCGATCAATGAAACAGAAGATTCATACTGTAACAGATAAAACTCGATCAATGAAACAGAAGATTCATACTGTAACAGATAAAACTCGATCAATGAAACAGAAGATTCATACTGTAACAGATAAAACTCGATCAATGAAACAGAAGATTCATACTGTAACAGATAAAACTCGATCAATGAAACAGAAGATTCATACTGTAACAGATAAAACTCGATCAATGAAACAGAAGATTCATACTGTAACAGATAAAACTCGATCAATGAAACAGAAGATTCATACTGTAACAGATAAAACTCGATCAATGAAACAGAAGATTCATACTGTAACAGATAAAACTCGATCAATGAAACAGAAGATTCATACTGTAACAGATAAAACTCGATCAATGAAACAGAAGATTCATACTGTAACAGATAAAACTCGATCAATGAAACAGAAGATTCATACTGTAACAGATAAAACTCGATCAATGAAACAGAAGATTCATACTGTAACAGATAAAACTCGATCAATGAAACAGAAGATTCATACTGTAACAGATAAAACTCGATCAATGAAACAGAAGATTCATACTGTAACAGATAAAACTCGATCAATGAAACAGAAGATTCATACTGTAACAGATAAAACTCGATCAATGAAACAGAAGATTCATACTGTAACAGATAAAACTCGATCAATGAAACAGAAGATTCATACTGTAACAGATAAAACTCGATCAATGAAACAGAAGATTCATACTGTAACAGATAAAACTCGATCAATGAAACAGAAGATTCATACTGTAACAGATAAAACTCGATCAATGAAACAGAAGATTCATACTGTAACAGATAAAACTCGATCAATGAAACAGAAGATTCATACTGTAACAGATAAAACTCGATCAATGAAACAGAAGATTCATACTGTAACAGATAAAACTCGATCAATGAAACAGAAGATTCATACTGTAACAGATAAAACTCGATCAATGAAACAGAAGATTCATACTGTAACAGATAAAACTCGATCAATGAAACAGAAGATTCATACTGTAACAGATAAAACTCGATCAATGAAACAGAAGATTCATACTGTAACAGATAAAACTCGATCAATGAAACAGAAGATTCATACTGTAACAGATAAAACTCGATCAATGAAACAGAAGATTCATACTGTAACAGATAAAACTCGATCAATGAAACAGAAGATTCATACTGTAACAGATAAAACTCGATCAATGAAACAGAAGATTCATACTGTAACAGATAAAACTCGATCAATGAAACAGAAGATTCATACTGTAACAGATAAAACTCGATCAATGAAACAGAAGATTCATACTGTAACAGATAAAACTCGATCAATGAAACAGAAGATTCATACTGTAACAGATAAAACTCGATCAATGAAACAGAAGATTCATACTGTAACAGATAAAACTCGATCAATGAAACAGAAGATTCATACTGTAACAGATAAAACTCGATCAATGAAACAGAAGATTCATACTGTAACAGATAAAACTCGATCAATGAAACAGAAGATTCATACTGTAACAGATAAAACTCGATCAATGAAACAGAAGATTCATACTGTAACAGATAAAACTCGATCAATGAAACAGAAGATTCATACTGTAACAGATAAAACTCGATCAATGAAACAGAAGATTCATACTGTAACAGATAAAACTCGATCAATGAAACAGAAGATTCATACTGTAACAGATAAAACTCGATCAATGAAACAGAAGATTCATACTGTAACAGATAAAACTCGATCAATGAAACAGAAGATTCATACTGTAACAGATAAAACTCGATCAATGAAACAGAAGATTCATACTGTAACAGATAAAACTCGATCAATGAAACAGAAGATTCATACTGTAACAGATAAAACTCGATCAATGAAACAGAAGATTCATACTGTAACAGATAAAACTCGATCAATGAAACAGAAGATTCATATGTAAGATAAAAGAAAGAAAAGGAAATTCATATGTAACAGTAAAACTCGATCAATGAAACAGAAGATATCGAACAGATAAAACTCGATCAATGAAAAGAAGATTAACTGTAACAGATAGAGGTAAAAAAGGATATATTAATCAAGAGAAAGAAAGGAACATGATGGGTGAGGAGATGGTTAGGAAAGAAAGAGAACAGATGGGTGAGGTATGTTAGAGAAAGAAAGGAACAGATGGGTGAGGTATGTTAGAGAAAGAAAGGAACAGATGGGTGAGGTATGTTAGAGAAAGAAAGGAACAGATGGGTGAGGTATGTTAGAGAAAGACAGATGAGTCATGACGAAGATAGAACAGATGCTGAGTATTTAGAAAGAGGAACAGATGGGTGAGGTAGTTAGAACAGAATATCAACAAATCCCACCAACAACTTCAAATAGCAAGATATTAACTACAGATATAGATCCATCGCAACAAGAATCATTTAGATACTCGCACGTGAACTGTCGCCGGATAACACTTTAGTCGGGTGCTCCAGCAGGAGGCGGTAATAGCCGTCCATGCAAGCGATGATGACAACAATCTTAGACTTGTGCTGCTGCCTCTCTGGCGGGCGGTAGCTTTCCAATGAGACGCGATGATCTCTCCCACCGTCGAAGACAACCCGTGGCGTCCAATACTCTACGCTAATTGAGGTGGACTTATATCCCGTAACTGTTGTCCTCCGTGGTGGTTTGGTCAACACAGTCGACCACGAAGTGACCTCTCCGTAACGCATGCCTGATCAATTTTAATGAAGTAGCTGAGTTCCTCAAGCGTCAACTACCCCCTCTCAACATCGCTGAAAGAATCCAGAGGAGTGCATGCACGACGTCTCGTATCAGTTTGGTTGCACGAGCTGCCGGTAGGACATCGCATGATGCCTGTCCGCCTTATGGACTCCACTCCGGCTTTTCTGTTTGGATTTACTCCCATAGCCTTTGCCACTCCCGAGGCTCCCACAAAGGCATTGGGGCTATTTGCCCATAGCTGGGAGTCTGTTTCTTGAATATCATGGATAAATCCTCTCATATCATAAGTTATTTGTAGCCAGACCTCCACCGAGATTTTGTGTGGAATTTACTCCCTACAGGACAGTAAAGTCATTCAGGTACTAAGACTATTAAACATAATAAAACAGCAGAACAAACACAATCTCCACAACACTCACCCCCTCCTCTATCCCACATACAGTTAAACTAGTATGTGAGCTATGAAAGCAGATATTTCATTAGCAAACAAAAATTCTACATCAATTATTAAAGAACAAATGGGAGCATCTTTTCTCCTTCAGCGATCTCTAGTCATGAGCTAAGAAGATGGTCTAACGGATCTAATGCCGAATTATTGACTTCATTGCACCGGGTTTTATCCCAAATGGCTCGGTCCCTCTTCACAGAAATGGCACACCACCTGCCGATAGTATTGCACAAAGCACTTACGCCTTAGCTCCTGCAACAATTCTAGGTGTCTCTGGAAAAAAATGGATTCGTTTACAGAACGGCGCGATTCACTTAATTTACTATAGACCACAAACTGGACATTCAGCTTCTGATCTGTCAGGTTTCACCAAAGTTCCCATTTCCCATTTCCCTCTGTTGTTAGCAGAGAACCGAGATATTCAAAACTGTTCACATTTTCATATACCCATTTCCCTCTGTTGTTAGCAGAGAACCGAGATATTCAAAACTGTTCCCATTTTCTACTTTCTCTGTACACAACGTCAATGCAAGTCTTTCTTTCTTTTGTTCTTCTCTGCTTTTTTGCCGCTAGGCGTAGCAGGTTTAACTGATGATCGGTTTCCGAGATAATGCCCGCGCGGTCGCTTGATATGGTGTGGTATTGTGGAGTTTTAAGATGTCTGTAACTCCATCAACCCATCTTTTTTTTGGTCTGCCCCTTCCTCTTGATGATTCCATTTCAGGTTGTACGCTCTTGCAACTGGTGTATTCGGGTTCATTCTGACCAAGTGACCAAACCATTAGAGTCTCTGTTTTTCAATAAATCTAATAGCAGGTGTTGTTCCGACTGTTCTTCTAATTTCCTCATTTATTATATGGTCTCTTCTTGTTTTATTTACTGCTTTCTTCAAGCATCTCATTTCGCATGTGGTAATTTTCCTTTCTTGTTCTTTTGTCAGTGCCCATGTTTGGCACTGGTAGCACGGTGTTGGTATAAAGATTGCATTTATAATCTATCTTTTAGTCTCTACTGGAATAGCTGTGTGTTTCAAGATTTTGGAGTTAGCTGGTATGTAATGTTGTTGGCTTGCTGGATTCTAGTTTCGATCTCTCTGTCCAGTCTACTATCAGATGTGAAGATACTTCCAAGGTATTTGAATTCTCTCACCTGCTTTAGCGTTTGGTCATTTATTTGAATGTTGATATCTTTATGTTCTCTGCTTATAGTCATGACTTCTGTCTTTTGAATGTTGATCTTCATGTTGTATTTGAGGCAGCTATTGTTGAGTAAGTTTATGTGTTCTTGAAGCTGTTCAATATTATTATGGAATAAACACTGGTCGTCAGCAAGAAGCAGTTCATTTAGTTGGTCTACGTCTCGTGATGTTTCGTCTATTTTGGTGATACTATCCATGTATATAATAAAGAGAAGAGGTGATAAAACACATCCTTGCCGTACTCCTGTTGTTACTGGAAACCAATTTGTGAGTCCGGCGCTTGTTCGTATGGCACTTTCACTTTCTATATATATGGCTCTAACACAGTCTAGCAGCGTTCCTTTTATTCCGTAGTTTTCGAGAACATCCCATAATATGTCTCTGTTAACCCTATCAAATGCCTTCTCTTGGTCTATGAAGGCTATATTCATTTGATTTTTGTATTCTATAGTCTTTTCAATTAAACAACCAAATCAACGAATTGCTTTTTAATCTATTGTAGTGGATAGCAAGTTCCCCCCTCCCAGGTGGCAGCTGAGGTACAGACAAGTAGCTTTAGTTTATAGTATAGTTGGTAGGATCAGCGCCGGATTAGCATAGTAGCAGAAGTAGCAAATGCTACGGGCCCCGCGCTTCTAGGGGCCCCCGCGCCTATGTGACAGATGAAAATGGAAAAAATAACCAGATGTTATATCAAAGACACTCAAGCTGTCTGAATTTTTAAATGTCGTGTGTGATGGTGCTGAATCCAACGAAATCGAAGCAGAAAATACAGAAGACGTGTCCCACTGTGCAGTAGATGAAGGCAGTGCTATAGAAGCATAATCATTACCAATACTACCATTAAGATCAGCAACTCTTCACGATTTAGCCACACTTTCCACAAGACAAACTGAAGTCGAATGTACAGCAAGTCCTCAAAATTTAGCCATATCATCTTCAAGCCAAAGAGAGGCAGAAAGCACAGCACATGCTTCTAATGTAACAACATCTTCTACAAGCCAAAAACACAACGAAAGTAAAATGTACTCCAACGATACTGGTGAATGGTCAAACAACTTCAAACAATCCACGATTTTGTCGAAAGTCGTTTTCACATACACACATACACCAACAAACAAAACTCACTTGAGAGATTGGTTGTGTTATATAGAAACTAAAGGACAACTGTTCTGTTTTGTTTGCAAAGTTATTGATTTAGACTGTACCATAGAGTGACTGGTGTATTTGGAATACTCCGGCAGTTAAAATCTATTACAGCAGAAGAGATCTTGAAAAGAACTCCAAATATTGTCAGCTCTTACCAAGAGGATTTGGAAGAAAGCCAAGCCGACGAACTTGTGCAGTTCGCAGAACTTCTTAAAACTAATGTAGCTGCTGCTATTAGCAACGAAAAGCATGAGGCTCTTGAACTGCAATTTTATAAACTTATAATGAAAAATTCATTAGAGTCGTGTTTCCCAAATGTAGAAATAGTCTTACGAATTTACTTGTCTTTAATAATTACTAACTGCAGCGGAGAACATTCTTTTTCAACATTAAAACGTATAAAAAGTGAGTTAAGAAACACGATGTGACAAGATTGTCTAAATAACCTCACCTAAATGAACATTGAATGTAATTTACTTAGAGAAATTGATTTGTCTAGTATTATCTCTAAATTTGCTCACATTAAATCGAGACAAGTTTGTTTGTAAAAGTTGTGTTTTATTTTATTATCATATAAAACCTAGGGCCCCGCGCTAAAATTTGCTACGGGCCCCGAGCTAGCCTAATCCGGCACTGGGTAGGATATATTAGTAGAGACTTAGTGTTTCTTCTTCTTCTTCTTCTTTTGTCGTCACACTGCTACCGGGTTGTTGCCCAGTGTCGTGGTTTTCTGTTTTTGTCTTGCGCTGTTCTGGTGGCTTGTGTGATTGTTATCTTTGCTCTTTCACAGGATTCTGCTACGCCATCTAACCATCTTTTCCGTGGTCTTCCTCTTGCCTTCTTTCCCGATGTTCTGTTGTAGAAGACTCTGTATACTGTGGAGTTTGGATGCATTCTTATTAAGTGGCCAAACCACTTCATTCTTTGTTTATCTATATAATTCAAGCACGGTTTTGTGCCAACTTTCTTTCTTATGCTGATGTTGGTGATTCTGTCTTTTCTTGTGTTGTTGGTAACTTTTCTCAGGCAACGCATTTCACATGTAGTTATTTTTGTGACTGCGCTTTGCTCAATGTCCATGTTTGGCTCTGGTAACACAAAGTAGGTATAAAAATGCTGTTGATCATTTGTTTCTTAGCTGCCTGTGAAATTTTGGGTGCCTTAACAATGGGGCTAGCTGGTAGGTTACAGCATTTGCTTTTTGTACTCTAGCCTCTATCTCTCTATCTAGTTTTCCGTCTTCTGTGAATATGCTTCCTAAGTATTTGAATTCTTTCACTTGGTTTATGCACTCTCCAAACAGAAGGGCAAACACTAATACGAGACTATGACGTTTTGCGTAGTAAAAGAGTGACGAGTTAGCAACAGTTAGAAAGAAAACAAAAGAGAGACGACATGAACAGACGTGTTTGTCTGTGTCTGTGAGATATCAATAAACATCTAAGCTCATAAATAAAACATTGTTGTCTACTATGTTGTATCGTCGGAATGTGTACACTGTTTAAATACCACTGAATAAATAACTTAACAGAAGGACCATCTACATAAAGAAAACATATACAATGGCAAGATGAAATGTACAGTAGGAGGAATCTACGACAGGATGGAGACTGAGAAACCATTCATAGGAAAGAATATGGAAAGATGTAAGGGACAAAGGATGAATATGTGAAGAATATGGCAAACGAAAGGGGGAAGAGAAAGATAAATAGGTGAATCATAAAATATAGATCAATTGACACACAAATCATAGCATAATAAATAAGAGAGTGTCACATACTTATAAATGGAAGATAATATAATAAAGTGGCCTTCTTCATAATATCATCAACTTATAAATGAACGATGAATTAATAAAGGGAGCCGTGCTCTCATCATCATCATCATTATAAATGAGACGATAATTGAATAAAGGGAGCCGTGCTCTCATCATCATCATTATAAATGAGACGATAATTGAATAAAGGGAGCCGTGCTCTCATCATCATCATTATAAATGAGACGATAATTGAATAAAGGGGCCGTGCTCTCATCATCATCATTATAAATGAGACGATAATTGAATAAAGGGGCTGTGCTCTCATCATCATCATTATAAATGAGACGATAATTGAATAAAGGGACCGTGCTTCTCATCATCATCATTATAAATGAGACGATAATTGAATAAAGGGGCCGTGCTCTCATCATCATCATTATAAATGAGACGATAATTGAATAAAGGGGCCGTGCTCTCATCATCATCATTATAAATGAGACGATAATTGAATAAAGGGCCGTGCTCTATCATCATCATCATTATAAATGAGACGATAATTGAATAAAGGGAGCCGTGCTCTCATCATCATCATTATAAATGAGACGATAATTGAATAAAGGGACCGTGCTCTCATCATCATCATCATTATAAATGAGACGATAATTGAATAAAGGGAGCCGTGCTCTCATCATCATCATTATAAATGAGAGGATAATTGAATAAAGGGAGCCGTGCTCTCATCATCATCATTATAAATGAGACGATAATTGAATAAAGGGAGCCGTGCTCTCATCATCATCATTATAAATGAGACGATAATTGAATAAAGGGAGCCGTGCTCTCATCATCATCATTATAAATGAGATGATAATTGAATAAAGGGAGCCGTGCTCTCATCATCATCATTATAAATGAGACGATAATTGAATAAAGGGGCTGTGCTCTCATCATCATCATTATAAATGAGATGATAATTGAATAAAGGGAGGTGTCTATCATAAATATCATCTCATTATATAAATGAGATGATAATTGAATAAAGGGCCGTGCTTCTCATCATCATCATTATAAATGAGATGATAATTGAATAAAGGGGACCGTGCTCTCATCATCATCATTATAAATGAGACGATAATTGAATAAAGGGGCCGTGCTCTCATCATCATCATTATAAATGAGATGATAATTGAATAAAGGGGACCGTGCTCTCATCATCATCATTATAAATGAGACGATAATTGAATAAAGGGGCTGTGCTCTCATCATCATCATTATAAATGAGATGATAATTGAATAAAGGGGACCGTGCTCTCATCATCATCATTATAAATGAGACGATAATTGAATAAAGGGGACCGTGCTCTCATCATCATCATTATAAATGAGACGATAATTGAATAAAGGGTTGTGCTCTCATCATCATCATTATAAATGAGATGATAATTGAATAAAGGGGACCGTGCTCTCATCATCATCATTATAAATGAGACGATAATTGAATAAAGGGGCCGTGCTATCATCATCATCATTATAAATGAGATGATAATTGAATAAAGGGACCGTGCTCTCATCATCATCATTATAAATGAGATAATTGAATAAAGGGGCCGTGCTCTCATCATCATCATTATAAATGAGATGATAATTGAATAAAGGGGCCATGCTCTCATCATCATCATTATAAATGAGATGATAATTGAATAAAGGGGCCGTGCTCTCATCATCATCATTATAAATGAGATGATAATTGAATAAAGGGGCCGTGCTCTCATCATCATCATATAAATGAGATGATAATTGAATAAAGGGGCCGTGCTCTCATCATCATCATTATAAATGAGACGATAATTGAATAAAGGGGACCGTGCTCTCATCATCATCATCATTATAAATGAGACGATAATTGAATAAAGGGAGCCGTGCTCTCATCATCATCATTATAAATGAGACGATAATTGAATAAAGGGAGCCGTGCTCTCATCATCATCATTATAAATGAGACGATAATTGAATAAAGGAGCCGTGCTCTCATCATCATCATTATAAATGAGACGATAATTGAATAAAGGGGACCGTGCTCTCATCATCATTATTATAAATGAGACGATAATTGAATAAAGGGAGCCGTGCTCTCATCATCATCATTATAAATGAGACGATAATTGAATAAAGGGGACCGTGCTCTCATCATCATCATTATAAATGAGATGATAATTGAATAAAGGGGACCGTGCTCTCATCATCATCATTATAAATGAGATGATAATTGAATAAAGGGGCCGTGCTCTCATCATCATCATTATAAATGAGACGATAATTGAATAAAGGGGACCGTGCTCTCATCATCATCATTATAAATGAGATGATAATTGAATAAAGGGGACCGTGCTCTCATCATCATCATTATAAATGAGATGATAATTGAATAAAGGGGCCGTGCTCTCATCATCATCATTATAAATGAGACGATAATTGAATAAAGGGGACCGTGCTCTCATCATCATCATTATAAATGAGATGATAATTGAATAAAGGAGCTGTGCTCTCATCATCATCATTGTAAATGAGATGATAATTGAATAAAGGGGACCGTGCTCTCATCATCATCATTATAAATGAGATGATAATTGAATGTGATATGCATATGGGGAAAAGGAGATTTGCTACACCAAACCAAACCAAACCAAACCAAACCAAACCAAACTAAACAAACCCCCCAAAAGGAAGAAAAAGAGGGCCCCTACTTCACTATGAAGATGAAGATCAGCTACAACATCACATGAATTCATTGCTAATAGCATGTAGAAAGTACAACATGAAAATCAACAAACAAAAGACCGAGACCATGAAAATCAGCAGAACACCAAGCCAAGCAAACATACAAATAGATAACAACAGAGTAAAGCAAGTTTCTGAATTCAAATATTTAGGCAGCATTTTTACAGAGGACGGAAAACTAGATAGAGACAAGGTGTCAAAAAGCAAATGCAGTTACTTACCAGCTGGCACCATTAGTACAACACCCACAGATCAAGATGGAAGTGAAAAGACAGATGATAAAAGTATTTTCCTACCAACACTTTGTTACCAGTGCCAAACTTGGTCTCTTACAGCAACACATCACAGAAAGCTCACTACGTGTGAAATGAAATGCTTGAGAAAGGCAGTGGGAGTCACCAGGAAAGACAGACTACGAAATGAGGACATCAGAAGCAGAGTGGGCATAACTTCATGCACCGAATATATCGAAAGACAACAAATGCAGTGGTTTGGACATTTAATGAGAATGAAATACAACCAACCACCAATAACAGCATACAATAAAAGAGATCGGGTACTAGAGCTAAGGGAAGACCAAGAAAAAGATGGATAGACAATATCAAGACCACACTACATAAACACGGATACAACACAACAAGGGCGACTCATCTAGCCCGAGAACGCAAATTAAAGCTTCCATCCCTACCCTTAACGGCAAGAGTGGACAGCCAACTACATCTTCCACCTGGGAATAGACAATAGTCTTTTCACTAATTTGTCTTAGGGCAAATATTGCATCTGTGCACCCTTTTCCTTTTCTAAATCCAAACTGTTGTGGGCTGAGTGTTGGTTCCACAATTGGTCTTATTCGTTGCTCCAGAACTCTTGCAAACATTTTCCCCACGTGGCTTAGGAGGGAGATGCCTCTATATGTACCACAGTCTTGATTTTTACCTTTTTTCTTCCATATTGGTACTATAATAGTTTTTTGCCAATCTGAAGGGACAGTTCTTTCTTCCCACGCCTTCTTGAAGATGTAATGTACCCAGGTTACTCCAATCTCTCCACACGCCTTTATTGCTTCTGCTGTTATTCCATCAATTCCCGCAGCCTTGTTCTTTGGGCTTCTCTTAATAGCTTCTCTTACCTCACTTACTAGTATTTCAGGTTCTTCGATGTTTGCATGTCTCGGTTTGAATGATTTTTTATTCCCAGTATCTAGTATATTCAAGAGGTCTTTGAAGTATTCTTCAAATCTTTCTCTGATCTTAACTTCTTCATGTATAGGTTTACCTTGACTATCATTTATATATTCGGATGGCTGGAAGGGTTCGTCCCTTATTCTCATTTTTGCTATGGCCTTACAAAATTGTCTGCTGGACTCTACACATAATCTACTGAGATTTTCAACATACATGGTCCAAGATTTGTCTTTCTCTTGCTTGATTACTCTGGCCGATGTCTGCCTTGCTAGTCTGTATTTATCATAATCGTCTTCTGAGCGTGATCTTATCCAGGTCTTATATAGTTCTTTTTAAATTTTTATTGCTTCTTTAACTTCATTATTCCACCATGCTGTTCTCTTTTTCTCTGTTCCTCCTTTAAACTTGTACAATGTGTAGATCTGGCTCATACGATGTTTATAAAAATTATATCACTAATAGTTTTTATAACCATTGTATGAGCCAGATCTATACATGGTACAAGTGGAACAACCCCGACCAAGCTGCTTTAGACTTTATATTAACCCATAAAACAAGAAGATCCAACTTAAGAGACGCCAGAGTAATCCCAAACACAACAGTGAATACAGACCACCGCCCACTAATTGCCTACCTCAATGAAACACCACTTAGCAAAATACATAGAAGGACAGCAAGAACCAAGATTATAGATACCAGAAAAATAAATGATCCAGATATACAACGAATAATAAATACAGAAATGACAGAGGCTATAGTAGAAGCATATATACCAGAAGATAACGTTGAAACAACATGGCAACAATTTAAGAGTATTCTTTTGAAATGTTTAACAACACATTGTAGAATCACATTTAAAGAAGAATATAAGTCAAAACTAGAAATTATCGACTTGACTAAGTCTCTATGATATTGTCTATTCAGCTAATGTCAGTCCCAGTACGATTTACTTATGTGTAATTAATTTGACTTTTTCTGCGTTCGAATATTTCATGAATATCAATACAGATTGGAATATTTTACACGATCTATTATTAGTTGTAACATTTCAAGCTTTGTCTAGATAAAGAAGCTAAAATATTCACTTGGTGTGTTTTGTTGATATGTTCAATTTCTATCTAATTTGAAATTGGAAGAAATAAAGGCTATTAAGTATTTAGGAGAAGCAGCTAAGACGATTACTTGCATCAGAATTCTGACATTAGTCCTGGCATTATTAATGAATATTAGTTTTGTGAAAGAATTTGATCGCTAATATCTAAAGATGGAACAGATGATGATGTTAATAAGGAATATTAGTTCTGAAGTTATTAATGAAACGTATTGTTTTCAACAGAGAAAAAATAGAAAATGTGAAAACATTTTAATATCTCGGTTCACTGCTTACAAGAGACGGAAATGGGATCAAGATAATTAAAAGAAGTCTTACAAAAAAAATGTATGGAATGTAACTGATAGTAACATAAAGATCAGAATACTACGAGCATGCACATTCTCAGTGGCAAGGTCGGTACTGAGAAGAAATATTTTGAGAATTTATGATTTTGGGTGAAGTTGTATTTTAGTATTTAACTTATCAAGTGACAGCGTTACTTATAAAAGAGCTCAAAGGCTAAAATTGTTCTTTGTTTATTTGATGATCATCTTCATCGCACATTGGATATATCCATCATTGCTTCGATCTCCTTCAAAACATGTATTTCAGTGTGTTTAGACCATAGATTTCCAAACTTTTTCCGTGAACCGCCCACTTTGCACGACATAAACTTTGTAACGCCCCTCCCCATTATAACAGTTTGCCGACTTCCCCCGCCTCCCCCACATATACATACATCACGACCAATAAATATATATAAATAATAATAATTCCTCTCGTACCGTTATACGTTACATAGGTCCTGCAAGTAATTTCTCCATACCGCTCTATCCTGGGCAACTCGCTCAATCTCCTCCATGGAACTGAAACCGATATTTCCTGCCTCTCTCAGCCAAGTTCATTTCAGGGTCTCTTTTGGTCGAAATCTCTTTCTTGAACCCTTTTCATTCCACTTCAATGCCTGCTTTGATATTCGTTGATCATTTCTCCTCAAGGTATGCCCAACATATCTCCATCTTCTCTTTCTTATAACAGTTGTCACTAGTTATTGACCAGACATGTCTCTGATTTCATCACTTCTGAATTTGTTCCATTTTATATTCATTATTTTTCGCAGACATCTATTTTCAAATGCATTCAACTTGCTTTCTATATCTTTAGTCATTTTCCAACTCTCGCTGGCATATGTTAGGGGATTGATACAACATTTGAATTGAAATTCGTAATTTAGTTTTAATACTATATAACTTTCAGTTCCATATTTTATTTAGACTTTTAAAATCTGATGTTGCTTTGCCAATTCGTATCATAACTTCTTTTTTAACACTTCCTGTGCAATCAAAATTGCTACCTAAATAGGTGAACTGCTCTGTTATTCTTATCATTTTAAATTCCAGTACTTAGTATTAAATATCGCTAGTTTCATCTTTCTTCTTTCTTGAATACATTTCCAGGTGTCATCACTTATCCAGGGTTTTCTGTCTTTTGTCTTTAATCCTGCGCTACTATTTGCTGCCCCCAATAGTGTGTCCTTTATCTTAGTCCATTTGTCTTCAATGTTCTGTTCATTTTCACCACTGAGAAACTCGAACCTATTCTTAAGTTCGAGCTGATATTCCTCTTTTACTTCTTTATTTTGTAGCCTTTGACTGTCTATTCGCAGTTGTTCTTTTTAGTATGGTGAATTTTCAATTTCAGTTTCAATTTACCTATGCATAAATTATGATCACTTCCTACATCTTTTCCTCTGTATGCACGTACATCCAGCAGTGATGTTCTAAATTGTGTATTTATGCACATATGGTCAATCTGATTCCTGGTCACCATCTGGTGAGTGCCAAGTAAGTTTATGAATTTCCTTATGTGCAAAGATGGTACCTACAATTACTAAGTTTGACAGCATACATAACTCCGCCAGTCTTTCTCCATTCTCATTCATTGTGTTCATTTCTTGTTTTCCTATAGCTCTCTCTACCCCTACATTATCACTTCCAACCTTGGCATTAAAGTCCCCATTACTACTAACAGGTCATGTTTTTGGGTCTTGTTAATTTGATCTTGTAGATGCTTATAAAATGTGTCTTTCTTATCATCGTCAGCCTCATTTGTTGGTGCATAACACTGCAGTGTTGTCATATTGACATGCCTGGTACTGAAGCGGGCTCTAATTATCCAAGTCGAGATGGGTTCCCATTCTAACATGCTTTTTGCTACTCTAGGTGTCATCATTATACCCACTCCTTTAAAATGCTTACCATCTTCTCTCTCTGAATATATGAAAGTTAATCCACTAACTACTCTTCTATCTGTTCCAGGCCATCCCACCTCACTTAACCCCAGTATGTCCAGCTCGTATCTCTTCATTTCTTCTGCAATTTGGGCTGATTTTGTAGCCGTGGCCATCATTCTCACATTCCCAAATCCAATATTAGTGTGTGTTTTTGAGCCAAGTAATGTACGAGTCGGGTTGCTGACTTCCGCAGAGCGGCTTTCATCAGCAACCGTCATTGATGCACTAGGTGCACCGCACACCACCTGGCTGGTCGGTTTACCGGTATGGAGTCCTTTCTTGCAAGTTTCTGTAGCTCTTTCAATTTCTTGTGATGAGGTAGCTGGCCTCACGCACAAGTCCTCCTCCTTTTTCCTCCGGGCCTGGAACCGGCATTGGCGGTTCCAAATGACTGCATATATATATATATATATATATATATATATATATATATATATATATATATATATATATATATATATATATATATATATATAGATAAATATAGTAGTAGGTCATGCATACATGCTCTATTTTCACTTTGACATAGAAAATTGATATATGTGTCTGTCATACATGGTCAATTTTCAAATGATTATATGCATGAAATAGAAAATTGATGAAAAAATGGATCGTGTAAGATGGGCATAAGATGAATTAAAATGCAGAATTCAAATTTTAAATGATTATCAAAATCACGAAAAAATTTATTATTAAATATTTATTATTAATTTCTTCTTTAAGGAGCCACCGACCCCTAATCGCCTGAACATCCACCAAATTCTTCTGAGCCTACTAGCGCCCCCTCCCTCCAGAACTGTTTCTCTTAGAGAGCGCTGATGATGTCGCTTTTGTCCATAGAAGAACAGCTAAAATAAAAACCAAAAGTGGTTTATGTGTGGTTTTCTACAGCGAGCGAAGACGAAATCGACTGTCAAGAAATCCTAATTTCAAGCTTTCAAATTTTGAAAGTACTAAACTAAATAAATAGTTGTTGTAATGATATGCAAGTCTGGAGATTAAGCAAATTAGATGAACTTCTCTTTTATTATTGAATCGATGTGGAACTGCGCTAGAGAACTGAAGAATTAACGAGTATAACGAGAGTTGTCAGACTTACACTGGACTGAGAGAAATACACAAACGTTATCGGTCGACCTGACTTACAATACGCAACATTTCATGAAAGCAGTCAGTTAAATTTAATTTAGAATACAAGCGGAGAAGAGAATGATGGCGGAAACCAGTCGGACGGAAATGACGTGAAGGAAATTTATTCTAATGCCGACCTGGTAAGAAATCGGATAAAAGTAATGTCAAACTTTGAGAAAGGAATGCCCAAAAATAAAAGTTAGTCTAGATTGTTATTGACCAAGAATAATTAGTCCACACAAAGTTTGGTATTTTATTTTTTCTGTTCACCCGCTATGATTTCAGTAGTAGTCATGGCAACTATTGTGTCGCTTCTAACTGACTTTTGCTTTTGCTTTCCGTATTATCTATGTCCAGCGCTACTCAGGTGAAACTTACTCCGACTTCAGAGGTATGTCATGTATTATTGTTTGACTTCTTTGTTTGCTGATTAAAAAAATCATAGAAACGAACTTAATGTTTATTTTAGTCGTCGGATCATCATTACTGCATATGGAACCAATTAGTACATAAGTGCTCCGATCTCCTCCTCAGTATGTCTCTCAGTTTAGTCGTCAGATCATCATCACTGCATATGGAACCAATTAGTACATAAGTGCTCCGATCTCCTCCTCGGTATGTCTCTCAGTTTAGTCGTCAGATCATCATTACTGCATATGGAACCAATTAGTTCATAAGTGATCAGATCTCCTCCTCAGTATGTCTCTCAGTTTAGTCGTCAGATCATCATCACTGCATATGGAACCAATTAGTTCATAAGTGATCAGATTTCCTCCTCAGTATGTCTCTCAGTTTAGTCGTCAGATCATCATTACTGCATATGGAACCAATTAGTTCATAAGTGATCCGATCTCCTCCTCGGTATGTCTCTCAGTTTAGTCGTCGTATCATCATCACTGCATATCGAACCAGTTAGTACATAAGTGCTCAGATCTCCTCATTATTTTGTCTCTCAGCGAGTGGCAACTAACAGACCTTTTTTGGCTACTCTTCTTCTGTGGCTACCAGTATAGTTCTCTTATCTAGCTACACCACGTCTGTGGCTACCAGTATAGTTCTCTTATCTAGCTACACCACGTCTGTGGCTACCAATATAGTTCTCTTATCTAGCTACACCACGTCTGTGACTACCAGTATAGTTCTCTTATCTAGCAACACCACATCTGTGGCTACAAGTATAGTTCTCTTATCTAGCTACATCACATCTGTGGCTACAAGTATAGTTCTCTTATCTAGCTACACCACATTTTACTTAGTATTCTTGCAGTCTAGTAAGTGTTGTAGATTCACTACTATTACTTGAATCATGTACACGTGCTCTCTCCTGTAGGGATTTTAGAATATCAGCTTGTTCCATGTAATAATGGAGTTCATGTAGACATAAGAGATGGAATAATAACTGAATTGTCTATGAGAAACTTCTGGAAAGTAGTAATCAATGATGTTTAGATTTTTCGATTACTTCTTCCTTTTAATTGTATGTGCTTTGATGTGTCGTGTACATCTGAGCAGATCTCTAACGCTGGAGATATACAATTGTATGTGCTTTGATGTGTTGTCTATATCTGAGCAGATCTCTAACGCTGGAGATATACAATTGTATGTGCTTTGATGTGTTGTCTATATCTGAGCAGATCTCTAACGCTGGAGATATACAATTGTATGTGCTTTGATGTGTTGTCTATATCTGAACAGATCTCTAACGCTGGAGATATACAATTGTATGTGCTTTGATGTGTTGTCTATATCTGAGCAGATCTCTAACGCTGGAGATATACAATTGTATGTGCTTTGATGTGTTGTCTATATCTGAACAGATCTCTAACGCTGGAGATATACAATTGTATGTGCTTTGATGTGTTGTCTATATCTGAGCAGATCTCTAACGCTGGAGATATACAATTGTATGTGCTTTGATGTGTTGTCTATATCTGAGCAGATCTCTAACGCTGGAGATATACAATTGTATGTGCTTTGATATGTCGTCTACATCTGAGCAGATCTCTAACGCTGGAGATATACAATTTTTGAGATCTATGGTTACCAACGTCAGACGATACATCACATGATAATGATGAACATCATATATTAGCGTTAAACAACAATTAATTGAAGAAAAAACGAGGAATACAGAAACAGGTGATTTAGACTTAGACTGATCCACAAACATTGAAGGAGAACCGCAGTAGCGTAGTTGTTAGTGCACTCGCTACTTAGACTAGGGGTCTGGGTTCAATTCCACAGTGAGCTTAGAATATTTTCTTATCTTATCTTACCTCAGTTCGACTCGTCCTCAAATAGGTACCATGAAAATACGACCAACCCTATTATCAATATAGAATTGGCCATGATGAAAAGCCCTAGGAAGTAAAGACAACCGGCGTGATGTTGACCACATCACCCATCGTGTGCCGACGGTCAATGAAAAATACGGACCTAACAACAAAAATTGGATAGTTATTAGATATGTTACAATAAATATTGATGTCAGAATCAAATGGTAACTATTACAGTAGAAGTTTCATCAATTAAAACAAATTGAACATGCATATAAAATTATATGATTATAAGACATTATCTAGTGCAAGCCTACTCATAAAGAAATCTAAGACAAAAAATACGTCAAGATCAATGGGTTATTAGTAAAGAGATAGTATGTTATTTTTGTCGAACACAAGAACTGCCAACTTGATTGCTCTTTTCGCATTTTGTACTTGGCATCTTGTAAATCAGTTTTTTTTTTACTCTTTCTGTGTGGCTTTTATGATATTACACCGCAAGCTAAGAAAGCATGAACACCAGCCAGTTTCGTATTTTTCATGCCTCTAGCTCTGTGTTTATCCAAAGCATCTTGACTCCTGGCCGCCAGTCAGAGACTAGACTGAATTATCAGGAGAGTATATTGAGCACTGCTCGTCATCCTTGGAGACTTTCCAAACATTACGGAAAAAAATATATCCGTGTCTCCTTATTCTTCAACGAAAGCTCATATTTATCCGAATGCAACACATTCATAGTAAATTCAGGAATTAGACAGGGATGTGTGCTCTCTCCACTGCTGTTTATAACATACAAGGACAACATAGGTAAAGAAGCAGGAATAGAGGAAGAAAATAATATTTCAGAACTTTTATTTGCAGATGACCAAGTACTGATTGCAGAAGACTAAGAATCTCTCCAGAACTGTTTGAGCCTAGTTAACACCAAGGGAAGGAGTACAACATGAAGATAAATATAATAAAGACAGAGACAACGGTAATAAGTAGACAACCAGAAAACATTACAGTAAAACTCCAGAACGTAGAAATAAAACAAACCAGTGAGGCCAAATACTTAGGAGTAATTTTCACAGCTGATGGAAGTATCGATAGTGAAATCAGCAATCGTTGCACAAAAGCAAACCAGCACTGGGACAGTTAACACCACTGTTGTCACATAAAGAGATACCGCTAACCAGGTACTGGGACAGTTAACACCACTGTTGTCACATAAAGAGATACCGCTAACCAGGTACTGGGACAGTTAACACCACTGTTGTCACATAAAGAGATACCGCTAACCAAGTACTGGGACAGTTAACACCAATGTTGTCACTGAAAGAGATACCGCTAACCAAGTACTGGGACAGTTAACATCACTGTTGTCACTGAAAGAGATACCGCTAACCAAGTACTGGGACAGTTAACATCACTGTTGTCACTGAAAGAGATACCGCTAACCAAGTACTGGGAAAGTTAACATCACTGTTGTCACTGAAAGAGATACCGCTAACCAAGTACTGGGACAGTTAACATCACTGTTGTCACTGAAAGAGATACCGCTAACCAAGTACTGGGACAGTTAACATCACTGTTGTCACTGAAAGAGATACCGCTAACCAAGTACTGGGACAGTTAACATCACTGTTGTCACTGAAAGAGATACCGCTAACCAAGTACTGGGACAGTTAACATCACTGTTGTCACTGAAAGAGATACCGCTAACCAAGTACTGGGACAGTTAACACCACTGTTGTCACTGAAAGAGATACCGCTAACCAAGTACTGGGATAGTTAACATCACTGTTGTCACTGAAAGAGATACCGCTAACCAAGTACTGGGACAGTTAACACCCCTGTTGTCACTGAAAGAGATACCGCTAACCAAGTACTGGGATAGTTAACATCACTGTTGTCACTGAAAGAGATACCGCTAACCAAGTACTGGGACAGTTAACATCACTGTTGTCACTGAAAGAGATACCGCTAACCAAGTACTGGGACAGTTAACATCACTGTTGTCACTGAAAGAGATACCGCTAACCAAGTACTGGGACAGTTAACACCACTGTTGTCACTGAAAGAGATACCGCTAACCAAGTACTGGGACAGTTAACACCACTGTTGTCACTGAAAGAGATACCGCTAACCAAGTACTGGGATAGTTAACATCACTGTTGTCACATAAAGAGATACCGCTAACCAGGTACTGAGACAGTTAACACCACTGTTGTCACTGAAAGAGATACCGCTAACCAAGTACTGGGACAGTTAACACCACTGTTGTCACTGAAAGAGATACCGCTAACCAAGTACTGGGATAGTTAACATCACTGTTGTCACTGAAAGAGATACCGCTAACCAAGCACTGGGACAGTTAACACCACTGTTGTCACTGAAAGAGATACCGCTAACCAAGACTGGGATAGTTAACATCACTGTTGTCACTGAAAGAGATACCGCTAACCAAGCACTGGGACAGTTAACATCACTGTTGTCACTGAAAGAGATACCGCTAACCAAGCACTGGGACAGTTAACATCACTGTTGTCACTGAAAGAGATACCGCTAACCAAGCACTGGGACAGTTAACATCACTGTTGTCACTGAAAGAGATACCGCTAACCAAGCACTGGGACAGTTAACATCACTGTTGTCACTGAAAGAGATACCGCTAACCAAGCACTGGGACAGTTAACATCACTGTTGTCACTGAAAGAGATACCGCTAACCAAGTACTGGGATAGTTAACATCACTGTTGTCACTGAAAGAGATACCGCTAACCAAGTACTGGGACAGTTAACATCACTGTTGTCACTGAAAGAGATACCGCTAACCAAGCACTGGGACAGTTAACACCACTGTTGTCACTGAAAGAGATACCGCTAACCAAGTACTGGGATAGTTAACATCACTGTTGTCACTGAAAGAGATACCGCTAACCAAGCACTGGGATAGTTAACATCACTGTTGTCACATAAAGAGATACCGCTAACCAAGTACTGGGATAGTTAACATCACTGTTGTCACTGAAAGAGATACCGCTAACCAAGTACTGGGACAGTTAACATCACTGTTGTCACATAAAGAGATACCGCTAACCAAGTACTGGGACAGTTAACATCACTGTTGTCACTGAAAGAGATACCGCTAACCAAGTACTGGGATAGTTAACATCACTGTTGTCACATAAAGAGATACCGCTAACCAAGTACTGGGACAGTTAACATCACTGTTGTCACTAAAGAGATACCGCTAACCAAGTACTGAGACAGTTAACATCACTGTTGTCATATAAAGAGATACCGCTAACCAAGTACTGGGACAGTTAACATCACTGTTGTCACTGAAAGAGATACCGCTAACCAAGCACTGGGACAGTTAACATCAATGTTGTCATATAAAGAGATACCGCTAACCAAGTACTGGGACAGTTAACATCAATGTTGTCACTGAAAGAGATACCGCTAACCAAGCACTGGGACAGTTAACATCAATGTTGTCATATAAAGAGATACCGCTAACCAAGTACTGGAACAGTTAACATCACTGTTGTCATATAAAGAGATACCGCTAACCAAGCACTGGGACAGTTAACACCAATGTTGTCACATAAAGAGATACCGCTAACCAAGCACTGGGACAGTTAACACCAATGTTGTCACTGAAAGAGATACCGCTAACCAAGCACTGGGACAGTTAACATCAATGTTGTCATGAAAGAGATACCGCTAACCAAGCACTGGGACAGTTAACATCAATGTTGTCACTGAAAGAGATACCGCTAACCAAGCACTGGGACAGTTAACATCAATGTTGTCATATAAAGAGATACCGCTAACCAAGTACTGGGACAGTTAACACCAATGTTGTCACTGAAAGAGATACCGCTAACCAAGCACTGGGACAGTTAACATCAATGTTGTCATATAAAGAGATACCGCTAACCAAGTACTGGGACAGTTAACATCAATGTTGTCACTGAAAGAGATACCGCTAACCAAGTACTGGGACAGTTAACACCACTGTTGTCATATAAAGAGATACCGCTAACCAAGTACTGGGACAGTTAACACCAATGTTGTCATATAAAGAGATACCGCTAACCAAGTACTGGGACAGTTAACATCACTGTTGTCATATAAAGAGATACCGCTAACCAGGTACTGGGACAGTTAACACCAATGTTGTCATATAAAGAGATACCGCTAACCAAGTACTGGGACAGTTAACACCAATGTTGTCAATAAAAGATACCGCTAACCAAGTACTGGGACAGTTAACATCACTGTTGTCACATAAAGAGATACCGCTAACCAAGTACTGGAACAGTTAACATCACTGTTGTCACTGAAAGAGATACCGCTAACCAAGTACTGGGATAGTTAACATCACTGTTGTCACATAAAGAGATACCGCTAACCAAGCACTGGGACAGTTAACATCACTGTTGTCACTGAAAGAGATACCGCTAACCAGGCACTGGGACAGTTAACATCAATGTTGTCATATAAAGAGATACCGCTAACCAAGCACTGGGACAGTTAACACCAATGTTGTCACTGAAAGAGATACCGCTAACCAGGCACTGGGACAGTTAACATCAATGTTGTCATATAAAGAGATACCGCTAACCAAGTACTGGGACAGTTAACATCAATGTTGTCACTGAAAGAGATACCGCTAACCAGGCACTGGGACAGTTAACATCAATGTTGTCATATAAAGAGATACCGCTAACCAAGTACTGGGACAGTTAACACCAATGTTGTCACTGAAAGAGATACCGCTAACCAGGCACTGGGACAGTTAACATCAATGTTGTCATATAAAGAGATACCGCTAACCAAGTACTGGGACAGTTAACATCAATGTTGTCATATAAAGAGATACCGCTAACCAAGCACTGGGACAGTTAACATCAATGTTGTCATATAAAGAGATACCGCTAACCAAGTACTGGGACAGTTAACATCAATGTTGTCATATAAAGAGATACCGCTAACCAAGTACTGGGACAGTTAACATCAATGTTGTCATATAAAGAGATACCGCTAACCAAGTACTGGGACAGTTAACATCACTGTTGTCACTGAAAGAGATACCGATAACCAAGTACTGGGACAGTTAACATCACTGTTGTCATATAAAGAGATACCGCTAACCAAGTACTGGAACAGTTAACATCACTGTTGTCCCATAAAGAGATACCGCTAACCAAGTACTGGAACAGTTAACACCAATGTTGTCCCATAAAGAGATACCGCTAACCAAGTACTGGAACAGTTAACACCAATGTTGTCCCATAAAGAGATACCGCTAACCAAGTACTGGGACAGTTAACATCATGTTGTCAATAAGAGATACCGCTAACCAAGCACTGGGACAGTTAACATCACTGTTGTCATATAAAGAGATACCGCTAACCAAGAACTGGGACAGTTAACATCACTGTTGTCACTGAAAGAGATACCGCTAACCAAGCACTGGGACAGTTAACATCAATGTTGTCACATAAAGAGATACCGCTAACCAAGCACTGGGACAGTTAACATCACTGTTGTCACTGAAAGAGATACCGCTAACCAAGCACTGGGACAGTTAACATCACTGTTGTCACTGAAAGAGATACCGCTAACCAAGCACTGGGACAGTTAACATCAATGTTGTCATAAAAAGATACTCGCCCAACCAAACACTGGGACAGTTAACATCACTGTTGTCACTGAAAGAGATACCGCTAACCAAGCACTGGGACAGTTAACATCACTGTTGTCACTGAAAGAGATACCGCTAACCAAGCACTGGGACAGTTAACATCACTGTTGTCATATAAAGAGATACCGCTAACCAGGCACTGGGACAGTTAACATCACTGTTGTCATATAAAGAGATACCGCTAACCAAGCACTGGGACAGTTAACATCACTGTTGTCACTTAAAGAGATACCGCTAACCAAGCACTGGGACAGTTAACATCAATGTTGTCATATAAAGAGATACCGCTAACCAGGCACTGGGACAGTTAACATCAATGTTGTACATATAAGAGATACCGCTAACCAAGCACTGGGACAGTTAACATCAATGTTGTCACTGAAAGAGATACCGCTAACCAAGCACTGGGACAGTTAACATCACTGTTGTCACATAAAGAGATACCGCTAACCAAGCACTGGGACAGTTAACATCACTGTTGTCACATAAAGAGATACCGCTAACCAGGCACTGGGACAGTTAACATCACTGTTGTCATATAAAGAGATACCGCTAACCAAGAACTGGGACAGTTAACATCAATGTTGTCACTGAAAGAGATACCGCTAACCAAGCACTGGGACAGTTAACATCAATGTTGTCATATAAAGAGATACCGCTAACCAGGCACGGGACAGTTAACATCAATGTTGTCACATAAAGAGATACCGCTAACCAAGTACTGGGACAGTTAACATCACTGTTGTCACTGAAAGAGATACCGCTAACCAAGTACTGGGACAGTTAACATCACTGTTGTCACTGAAAGAGATACCGCTAACCAAGTACTGGAACAGTTAACATCACTGTTGTCACTGAAAGAGATACCGCTAACCAAGTACTGGGACAGTTAACATCACTGTTGTCACTGAAAGAGATACCGCTAACCAAGTACTGGGACAGTTAACATCACTGTTGTCACTGAAAGAGATACCGCTAACCAAGTACTGGGACAGTTAACATCACTGTTGTCACTGAAAGAGATACCGCTAACCAAGTACTGGGACAGTTAACATCACTGTTGTCACTGAAAGAGATACCGCTAACCAAGTACTGGGACAGTTAACATCACTGTTGTCACTGAAAGAGATACCGCTAACCAAGTACTGGGACAGTTAACATCACTGTTGTCACTGAAAGAGATACCGCTAACCAAGTACTGGGACAGTTAACATCACTGTTGTCACTGAAAGAGATACCGCTAACCAAGTACTGGGACAGTTAACACCACTGTTGTCACTGAAAGAGATACCGCTAACCAAGTACTGGGACAGTTAACATCACTGTTGTCACATAAAGAGATACCGCTAACCAAGCACTGGGACAGTTAACATCACTGTTGTCATGAAAGAGATACCGCTAACCAAGTACTGGGACAGTTAACATCACTGTTGTCACTGAAAGAGATACCGCTAACCAAGCACTGGGACAGTTAACATCACTGTTGTCACTGAAAGAGATACCGCTAACCAGGTACTGGGACAGTTAACATCACTGTTGTCACATAAAGAGATACCGCTAACCAAGTACTGGGACAGTTAACATCACTGTTGTCACTGAAAGAGATACCGCTAACCAAGCACTGGGACAGTTAACATCACTGTTGTCACATAAAGAGATACCGCTAACCAAGAACTGGGACAGTTAACATCATGTTGTCATAAAGAGATACCGCTAACCAAGCACTGGGACAGTTAACATCACTGTTGTCATATAAAGAGATACCGCTAACCAAGTACTGGGACAGTTAACATCAATGTTGTCACTTAAAGAGATACCGCTAACCAAGCACTGGGACAGTTAACATCAATGTTGTCATATAAAGAGATACCGCTAACCAGGTACAGGGACAGTTAACATCAATGTTGTCACATAAAGAGATACCGCTAACCAAGTACTGGGACAGTTAACATCACTGTTGTCACTGAAAGAGATACCGCTAACCAAGCACTGGGACAGTTAACATCACTGTTGTCATATAAAGAGATACCGCTAACCAAGTACTGGGACAGTTAACATCAATGTTGTCACTGAAAGAGATACCGCTAACCAAGTACTGGGACAGTTAACATCACTGTTGTCACTGAAAGAGATACCGCTAACCAAGTACTGGGACAGTTAACATCAATGTTGTCACTGAAAGAGATACCGCTAACCAAGTACTGGGACAGTTAACATCACTGTTGTCATATAAAGAGATACCGCTAACCAAGTACTGGGACAGTTAACATCACTGTTGTCACTGAAAGAGATACCGCTAACCAAGTACTGAGACAGTTAACATCACTGTTGTCACTGAAAGAGATACCGCTAACCAAGTACTGGGACAGTTAACATCACTGTTGTCACTGAAAGAGATACCGCTAACCAAGTACTGGGACAGTTAACATCAATGTTGTCACTGAAAGAGATACCGCTAACCAGTACTGGACAGTTAACACCACTGTTGTCACTGAAAGAGATACCGCTAACCAAGTACTGGGACAGTTAACATCACTGTTGTCACTGAAAGAGATACCGCTAACCAAGTACTGGGACAGTTAACATCACTGTTGTCACTGAAAGAGATACCGCTAACCAAGTACTGGGACAGTTAACATCACTGTTGTCACTGAAAGAGATACCGCTAACCAAGTACTGGGACAGTTAACATCACTGTTGTCACATAGAGATACCGCTAACCAAGTACTGGGACAGTTAACATCACTGTTGTCACTGAAAGAGATACCGCTAACCAAGTACTGGGAAAGTTAACATCACTGTTGTCACTGAAAGAGATACCGCTAACCAAGTACTGGGACAGTTAACATCAATGTTGTCACTGAAAGAGATACCGCTAACCAAGTACTGGGACAGTTAACATCACTGTTGTCACTGAAAGAGATACCGCTAACCAAGTACTGGGACAGTTAACATCACTGTTGTCACATAAAGAGATACCGCTAACCAAGAACTGGGACAGTTAACATCACTGTTGTCACTGAAAGAGATACCGCTAACCAAGAACTGGGACAGTTAACATCACTGTTGTCACATAAAGAGATACCGCTAACCAAGTACTGGGACAGTTAACATCACTGTTGTCACTAAAGAGATACCGCTAACCAAGTACTGGGACAGTTAACATCACTGTTGTCACTGAAAGAGATACCGCTAACCAAGTACTGGGACAGTTAACACAATGTTGTCACTGAAAGAGATACCGCTAACCAAGACTGGGACAGTTAACATCAATGTTGTCATATAAGAGATACCGCTAACAGAGTACAGGGACAGTTAACATCAATGTTGTCAATAAAGAGATACCGCAACAAGTACTGAGAAGTTAAATCATGTTGTCACTGAAAGAGATACCGCTAACCAAGACTGGGACAGTTAACACCATGTTGTCACTGAAAGAGATACCGCTAACCAAGTACTGGAACAGTTAACATCACTGTTGCTCCTAAAGAGATACCGAACAAGTATAGAACAAGTTAACATCACTGTTGTCACTGAAAGAGATACCGCTAACCAAGTACTGGGACAGTTAACATCAATGTTGTCACTAAAACAAGCAACCAAGACTCGCACCACACGCACTATAAAGAGTACTAAAGTACTGGACAGTTAACATCACTTTGTTACTGATAGAGAACGCATACCAATACTGAGACAGTTAACATCATGTTGTCACTGAAAGAGATACTGCTAACAATACTGGAGTTACATCACGTTAAAATACATTCAGATGGACACTCAGTTGTCCTGAAAGAGATACCGCTAACAAGTACTGAGGACAGTTACAATGTTGTCACTGAAAGAGATACGCTAACCAAGTACTGGACAGTTAACATCTCACTGTGTCCTGAAAAAATCACCGCAACCAAGTACTGGGACAGTTAAATCAATCTTTGTCACTAAGAGATACTCGCATAAGACTGGACATTATCAACTGGTCACAAGTACGACTGACAGAAACAACTTTGTCGAAAGAGATCCTACATACTGGGAAGTTATCATCACTGTGTCACTAGAATTACCGCACCAATACTGATGTTAACATACGTCCTGTACCGATACTGGGACAAAATCATATTTCACTAAGATCCAGACTGCAGTTAAATCATGTTGTCTAAAGAATCAGTCAAGTTATGTTAACAACTGTTGTCACTGAAAGACGATAACAAGTATAGCAACTACATGTTTCTGAAAGAAACTCAATAAAGCATCTTAAGAACAATTTGCAACTATGTTACAGTGTCAATTGAACGACAGCAATATGGATCTAAAAGAATAGGGTGTCTTAGAAGGTCATGGGATTGGAAGATCAAAACTGAACGTATCAATAAAGCTCCGTTTCCTGCGTGTTCGCTCTTACCACAAAGAGCCAACACAGAAAAGCTATAATGATTCCAAAGCAAGAGGAAGACCAGCAAAGATGGAAAGGCGGCACAAGAAACTAATGCCTTAGAAAAATGAAATATCAGCTTACAAAGTGCCTTAAAACAAGCTACTTAAAGATCTATCTGCTTCAACCATCACAACATCTATAAAAAGTATAATGGTGGAATAGAAGAAAGAAGAACACATATATTTTATTTATAACTTATTAGTAGTTTAATCTTGACATTCTACAATTAATAGACAGTGTACAAAGAATTAGACGCTTCCAGAAGAAAACATTTATCAAACTAGGATTCCAATCACAATACTTTATTTCTTACGGCAACATTGGCTCCGTTGCTTCCTCTGGGGTTCTTGAAACTCCTTATTATCTCTCTACAATACATTGAAGCTGCTATGAATGATGTGTCATATGTTTCAGTTATCAGTTATATGGGGACTACCATCATAGCACTCCGGACATACCCATAGGTGCTCCGATCTCCGTATCGGAAAATCCAGCAGCGTTCAACGGCTCAGCACGCCAGTTTGATGTTGATTAATCAATCTCTTTGCATATTTAGTATGTCGTTATTTTCAGGCTGCACCAATATTGACAACCATCTCTATCAATCTGGTCAGCAAGTGGGATTCACAGCAATGAAACTCCTCTGTTCGGAAAGACTCTCCAATGCGTGAAGAATGTCATTTCGATCCATGGCAGCTCCATCTGATATTGTAGCCAAGCGAGCCAATCTATCAGCTCGTTCATTACATTTAACTCCTGCCTGCCCTGGGACAAAATAGTCTACACCTGTCTACAGCCGTGTGTATGTTACTATGTATGCTGTTGTTTCGTCTCAAATATACAAGTCATGTGTTTGTGTAAAACTGTTCGATCGAATCTGACTTGATTATTCTGTGTTCAGCACTAGAGCGTTTGTGAAAGAAACTCCTTAGTAAAGCTCCTTTTTAAGCAGCTAGCTGGCTATGTTCTTAAAAGTGCTCGTATTGTTGGACTGGACAATTGGTTGCCGTAAGAAATAAGGGTTTGTTGTTCGAATCCTATGGTTGGTGATTTGTTTTTTCCGGAAGCCTAATACTTATACACTGTCTGCCCGTCTGCCCAGCGTGTTCGTAGCGCGTTGGACTACGGGTGACTATCCCTCTGTGTGTGCGGGTTCAATTCCGCGGGATGGCAGAAAAAGCCACATATTCCCCAGATTTACGGTGTTCGTGGCACCGAACAGAAGGGTTACGATGTCCATGGCACCGAACCGAAGAGCTGAAAAGCTCAAGTGCTTCTGGATCGGAAAAAAAACACTGTCTAATTATTAATAATATTCATTGAGGCAGCTGCTTCCCCTGGGGTTCTTATAATTCATTATTATTATCTGCATTCATACAATTACAATGTGGATATTCTCAAACTATAACACATCTGCATTGGTTAGCATTGTAACCTTATGCTACCGTATAACTTAGTAGATGTGGTACTATAAAATGATTTTATATTTATAAAGTCTTATCAGTAGCCATCTGTTTTGTGCAAATTTGTGTCATTTTGAGCAATATGCGTGTACTCAGTGTGGTTCGAAAGTTTGGGCAATATGGGTGTACTCAGTGTGGTTCGATAGAAGACATAATGTTATAGAATAGATCTGCGAATAAAGAACCATTATATGCAGTTTTTAATTTTAATATTAACACCCATCGTAAAGCTCCAGTTTTTCTTGATGATCAAAGTGCCTTGAAAATTTGGACACACGCTTAGAGTATAGTTTAGCTCTGCATGAACAAAATGGATTCAGAAATTAATAATGGAAGTGAAGTAGAAAAATTAAATACAAAATCTATATCTCATGAGCTCAATGTGACAAAAACAAAAATAATTACTACTGATAAAACAAGGATGGCAAAGGATATTTTTATACTCGGAGAGAAAATCGAAAACGTGAATAGTTTTGAATATCTCATTTCACTGCTAACTAGAGATGGAAATGGAATACAGGAAATGAAGTGAAAAACAAACATGGCCTTTCCAAAAAATTAAACAACAAAAACAGTATGGAATGGAACCGATAAGAAAATAAAGATTAAAATACTAAGAGCATGCATATTCCCATTGGCAACGTATGGGGTGTAAAACATGGTCATTTAACAAAGCTTGTGAAAAAGGTATATGTGCTTTTGAATATAAGTGTTACAGAAGAGTCTTTCGTATTCCATGAGCCAATGTGTTGCCTGGGCGCGCAAGGGGAGCAAAGAATAGTAACACTGCGACCTACAAGGCATGTTGTAAGAGGCGACTGAGGTAGGAGCCTAGGAAGCAACCCCATCTATCTATCTATTCTCTAATCCTGTTAGCCTTTCAGCGTCAGGCCAAAAAGGGGACACCTGGAGCGAGCCTCTCTATGCACCTTGTCTTTCTTTCTCTTCTCCAATCCTGGTTTGCCTCACAGCTTCAGGTTAAGAAGAGTTTTCTAGCACGGACTTTTGTGTGTGGTTCATAAATAGTGTCTTTGGTCGCCTCTGTTATCTCTGAGGTTCACCTTTTGCGTGGTCGGCCTTTTGCTTTGTATCCACTGTATCGGAACAACATTGCTCTCTGTGGTATACTGCCAGTTGGTAATCTGCTTATGTGGCCGAACCATTTAATTTATTGCTTCTTAATAAAGTTCAGTATTGATGTTGTACCCACTTTTTTCCTGATGTTTTCATTTCTAAGCCGGTCTCTTCTTGTTACTCCCAGCATTTTTCGTAGACGCTTCATTTCTGTTGTGACTAGCTTTCTTCTGTCATTTGATGTCAGTGTTCAGGTTTGGCACTGGTAGCATAATGTGGGGAGACATATTATGTTGAACGTTGCTCTGTTTGTGTTCATGGTGAAAAGCGTCGAAGAAATTGGATGTGCTGGCCTACTTGTAGGCGCATAAATTCAGAGACTCACGTGGATCTCTGGTAACTGGCACAACATACAATCGTTCTTAGGCTCAGATCACATACAAGTGTGGTTTAACAAGTGGTCGATAGGGAGCATTCGAAGAAGAAGAAGTTTACTATAGACAGAGAAGAGAACAAATAGAAGAAGAAGTTTACTATAGACAGAGAAGAGAACAAATAGAAGAAGAAGTTTACTATAGACAGAGAAGAGAACAAATAGAAGAAGTTTACTATAGACAGAGAAGAGAACAAATAGAAGAAGAAGTTTACTATAGACAGAGAAGAGAACAAATAGAAGAAGTTTACTATAGACAGAGAAGAGAACAAATAGAAGAAGAAGTTTACTATAGACAGAGAAGAGAACAAATAGATCTATCAAGAAAGAACTCAAAATCAAATAAAACTGACTGATACTGTAAATAAATATGTGAAAATTGAACTATTGTGAGCATATAAAGTGACATGAAAATTGAACTATTGTGAGCATATAAAGTGACATGAAAATTGAACTATTGTGAGCATATAAAGTGACATGAAAATTGAACTATTGTGAGCATATAAAGTGACATGAAAATTGAACTATTGTGAGCATATAAAGTGACATGAAAATTGAACTATTGTGAGCATATAAAGTGACATGAAAATTGAACTATTGTGAGCATATAAAGTGACATGAAAATTGAACTATTGTGAGCATATAAAGTGACATGAAAATTGAACTCTTGTGAGCATATAAAGTGACATGAAAATTGAACTATTGTGAGCATATAAAGTGACATGAAAATTGAACTATTGTGAGCATATAAAGTGACATGAAAATTGAACTATTGTGAGCATATAAAGTGACATGAAAATTGAACTCTATTGTGAGCATATAAAGTGACATGAAAATTGAACTATTGTGAGCATATAAAGTGACATGAAAATTGAACTATTGTGAGCATATAAAGTGACATGAAAATTGAACTATTGTGAGCATATAAAGTGACATGAAAATTGAACTATTGTGAGCATATAAAGTGACATGAAAATTGAACTATTATTGTGAGCATATAAAGTGACATGAAAATTGAACTCTATTGTGAGCATATAAAGTGACATGAAAATTGAACTATTGTGAGCATATAAAGTGACATGAAAATTGAACTATTGTGAGCATATAAAGTGACATGAAAATTGAACTATTGTGAGCATATAAAGTGACATGAAAATTGAACTATTGTGAGCATATAAAGTGACATGAAAATTGAACTATTGTGAGCATATAAAGTGACATGAAAATTGAACTATTGTGAGCATATAAAGTGACATGAAAATTGAACTATTGTGAGCATATAAAGTGACATGAAAATTGAACTATTGTGAGCATATAAAGTGACATGAAAATTGAACTCTATTGTGAGCATATAAAGTGACATGAAAATTGAACTATTGTGAGCATATAAAGTGACATGAAAATTGAACTATTGTGAGCATATAAAGTGACATGAAAATTGAACTATTGTGAGCATATAAAGTGACATGAAAATTGAACTATTGTGAGCATATAAAGTGACATGAAAATTGAACTATTGTGAGCATATAAAGTGACATGAAAATTGAACTATTGTGAGCATATAAAGTGACATGAAAATTGAACTATTGTGAGCATATAAAGTGACATGAAAATTGAACTATTGTGAGCATATAAAGTGACATGAAAATTGAACTATTGTGAGCATATAAAGTGACATGAAAATTGAACTATTGTGAGCATATAAAGTGACATGAAAATTGAACTATTGTGAGCATATAAAGTGACATGAAAATTGAACTCTATTGTGAGCATATAAAGTGACATGAAAATTGAACTATTGTGAGCATATAAAGTGACATGAAAATTGAACTCTATTGTGAGCATATAAAGTGACATGAAAATTGATCTATTGTGAGCATATAAAGTGACATGAAAATTGAACTATTGTGAGCATATAAAGTGACATGAAAATTGAACTATTGTGAGCATATAAAGTGACATGAAAATTGAACTATTGTGAGCATATAAAGTGACATGAAAATTGAACTATTGTGAGCATATAAAGTGACATGAAAATTGAACTATTGTGAGCATATAAAGTGACATGAAAATTGAACTATTGTGGGCATATAAAGTGACATGAAAATTGAACTATTGTGAGCATATAAAGTGACATGAAAATTGAACTCTATTGTGAGCATATAAAGTGACATGAAAATTGAACTCTATTGTGAGCATATAAAGTGACATGAAAATTGAACTATTGTGAGCATATAAAGTGACATGAAAATTGAACTCTATTGTGAGCATATAAAGTGACATGAAAATTGAACTCTATTGTGAGCATATAAAGGGACATGAAAATTGAACTCTATTGTGAGCATATAAAGTGACATGAAAATTGAACTATTGTGAGCATATAAAGTGACATGAAAATTGAACTCTATTGTGAGCATATAAAGTGACATGAAAATTGAACTATTGTGAGCATATAAAGTGACATGAAAATTGAACTATTGTGAGCATATAAAGTGACATGAAAATTGAACTCTATTGTGAGCATATAAAGTGACATGAAAATTGAACTCTATTGTGAGCATATAAAGTGACATGAAAATTGAACTCTATTGTGAGCATATAAAGTGACATGAAAATTGAACTCTATTGTGAGCATATAAAGTGACATGAAAATTGAACTCTATTGTGAGCATATAAAGTGACATGAAAATTGAAATCTATTGTGAGCATATAAAGTGACATGAAAATTGAACTATTGTGAGCATATAAAGTGACATGAAAATTGAACTATTGTGAGCATATAAAGTGACATGAAAATTGAACTCTATTGTGAGCATATAAAGTGACATGAAAATTGAACTATTGTGAGCATATAAAGTGACATGAAAATTGAACTATTGTGAGCATATAAAGTGACATGAAAATTGAACTATTGTGAGCATATAAAGTGACATGAAAATTGAACTCTTGTGAGCATATAAAGTGACATGAAAATTGAACTCTATTGTGAGCATATAAAGTGACATGAAAATTGAACTATTGTGAGCATATAAAGTGACATGAAAATTGAACTCTATTGTGAGCATATAAAGTGACATGAAAATTGAACTATTGTGAGCATATAAAGTGACATGAAAATTGAACTCTATTGTGAGCATATAAAGTGACATGAAAATTGAACTATTGTGAGCATATAAAGTGACATGAAAATTGAACTATTGTGAGCATATAAAGTGACATGAAAATTGAACTCTATTGTGAGCATATAAAGTGACATGAAAATTGAACTCTTGTGAGCATATAAAGTGACATGAAAATTGAACTCTATTGTGAGCATATAAAGTGACATGAAAATTGAACTATTGTGAGCATATAAAGTGACATGAAAATTGAACTCTATTGTGAGCATATAAAGTGACATGAAAATTGAACTATTGTGAGCATATAAAGTGACATGAAAATTGAACTCTATTGTGAGCATATAAAGTGACATGAAAATTGAACTCTATTGTGAGCATATAAAGTGACATGAAAATTGAACTATTGTGAGCATATAAAGTGACATGAAAATTGAACTATTGTGAGCATATAAAGTGACATGAAAATTGAACTCTATTGTGAGCATATAAAGTGACATGAAAATTGAACTCTATTGTGAGCATATAAAGTGACATGAAAATTGAACTCTTGTGAGCATATAAAGTGACATGAAAATTGAACTCTATTGTGAGCATATAAAGTGACATGAAAATTGAACTCTATTGTGAGCATATAAAGTGACATGAAAATTGAACTCTATTGTGAGCATATAAAGTGACATGAAAATTGAACTCTATTGTGAGCATATAAAGTGACATGAAAATTGAACTCTATTGTGAGCATATAAAGTGACATGAAAATTGAACTCTATTGTGAGCATATAAAGTGACATGAAAATTGAACTATTGTGAGCATATAAAGTGACATGAAAATTGAACTCTATTGTGAGCATATAAAGTGACATGAAAATTGAACTCTTGTGAGCATATAAAGTGACATGAAAATTGAACTCTATTGTGAGCATATAAAGTGACATGAAAATTGAACTATTGTGAGCATATAAAGTGACATGAAAATTGAACTCTATTGTGAGCATATAAAGTGACATGAAAATTGAACTATTGTGAGCATATAAAGTGACATGAAAATTGAACTCTATTGTGAGCATATAAAGTGACATGAAAATTGAACTATTGTGAGCATATAAAGTGACATGAAAATTGAACTATTGTGAGCATATAAAGTGACATGAAAATTGAACTCTATTGTGAGCATATAAAGTGACATGAAAATTGAACTCTTGTGAGCATATAAAGTGACATGAAAATTGAACTCTATTGTGAGCATATAAAGTGACATGAAAATTGAACTATTGTGAGCATATAAAGTGACATGAAAATTGAACTCTATTGTGAGCATATAAAGTGACATGAAAATTGAACTATTGTGAGCATATAAAGTGACATGAAAATTGAACTCTATTGTGAGCATATAAAGTGACATGAAAATTGAACTCTATTGTGAGCATATAAAGTGACATGAAAATTGAACTATTGTGAGCATATAAAGTGACATGAAAATTGAACTATTGTGAGCATATAAAGTGACATGAAAATTGAACTCTATTGTGAGCATATAAAGTGACATGAAAATTGAACTCTATTGTGAGCATATAAAGTGACATGAAAATTGAACTATTGTGAGCATATAAAGTGACATGAAAATTGAACTATTGTGAGCATATAAAGTGACATGAAAATTGAACTCTATTGTGAGCATATAAAGTGACATGAAAATTGAACTCTATTGTGAGCATATAAAGTGACATGAAAATTGAACTCTATTGTGAGCATATAAAGTGACATGAAAATTGAACTCTATTGTGAGCATATAAAGTGACATGAAAATTGATCATGGGGATGCTATTGCGAGCATATAAGTGACATGAAAATTGAACTCTATTGTGAGCATATAAAGTGACATGAAGGGTTGGAGAAAACCATTATGAAGGAGGCATCCGGAAAGGAGGAGAGGAAGACCACAGAAGATGGATTCAGGATGTATCTGATGATTTAAGCATGACTGCTTCTTTACCTTTTATATAAACATATAGTTACAACAAACACACTCTATCCCTTTGAATTCAATTGAATTCAATTAGCGCTTTTGTGCGTCAGGTTTGCAAGTAGGCGTCTGTCTGTTCAGATGAAGGTAATTAACAGTCTCATCGGTAGAGCACTTACATAGAAGTCCAGGTGTCGATTTAGAATTTTTCCCTAAATTTAACAATACTTTTACACATGGTTAAAAATTTATTTCGTTTTTTAGATACACATTTTTTGTAATCATTTTGTTGGTGGCTGGGTCAGATGGTTTCTTGTGCTAGAGATCCTGGAATGATTTCTATAATTAGGTCAACGTCAATGTTGTCATCAAATATTGTTTGCTAATTTTGGTATAGTATCTCATTTTGGACTTTTTCAGTTACATAAAACAAATATTTACTTGCCTGCTTTTATTTTTTTCAGATTGGTTATTGGTTACTCAACCGACATCATTGCACTTCGGACACGTCCATATCTGCTCAGTCTCTCACAACATATATCCGATATCATTGCACTCCAGACACGTCCATATCTGTTCAATCTCTCCCAACATATATCTGACATCACTGCACACCGGACACGCCCATATCTGCTCAGTCTCTTCCAACATATATCTGACATCATTGCACACGGACACGCCCCTATCTGCTCAGTCTCTCACAACATATATCCGACATCATTGCACTCCGGACACGTCCAAATCTGATCAGTCTCTCACAACATATAACGAAAGGTAATTCTGATACCGGAGGAGAATATAACAAGAAGGGCCCTTGCATGGAACCCACAGGGACAGCGAAAGAAGGGGAGGCCGAGAAATACATGGAGACGAGATTTAGAGGCAGAGATGAACAATATAAAGAAGAGCTGGAGGGAACAGCAGGAGATAGAGATAGGAAGACTTGGCATGAGTTGGTTGAGGGCCTATGCCCCAACCCGGGTAAAAAAAGGCAAAGAGAGAGAGAGATGCATTCTGATAGTTCACGTGACTCGCTGGCTAAACACATCCATCTCCCTACCCATCAAGCACCCAGTTCTACATGAAAAAAACTTGGAATTCCAAAGATTAAAAATATTTGAATAGATTCAACATCAATGTAGGTGTTATCATTCAACAGTAGGTCGTCAAGTGACCGAAGAACATCCTCCGATATTCATCCTGAACATCCCTAGACAATTGATGATTCCAAAACAGGCCTGTCCGCTCTCTCTCATTGCCGCGAGCACACTCATGTCCTGGACAGTAGATACACGTAAGGGTTGAAAACCTCTTTAGATGACATCCCGGCCACTCATACCGCATTCTGCTATTTTGGATCTTCCGAAGCATCGACTGAAAGTCAGATAAACAAAATATCTCTCAAGGTACTAAATTTAGAGGACATTATCCATATGTAAACTGATTTATTAATTGAATCGTTATCATTGTACTTCGGTAAACAACCATTGGTGGTCCGATTTCTTACTCACGCAAAAATATATAAGTGGCGGTGCAGGAACCACGTAGCACCGAATATCATTACTGATGAAATTTTAAAGAATTTTTAGAGAATTTTAATTTTTATCCTTTTTAATGAATTGTGCGCTAATAACGCCTTTGCAAAGTACTTTTATCGATTTAAACTGCTGTAATTTCTGTTTCGTTGACGGTGAAAAAGATACAGTGGTCACGAGTCAGACTGAAAAGCGATGGATATATAACAATGAAGTAGATCTGGTAATACTTGACGCTAATAATTGGGAAGTCGCCTTTGTGGTGCCGGGGCCCGCATGGGAAGCAACGAATAGTACCACTGCGACCTACAAGGCATGTCATAAGAGGCGACTGATGTAAGTCCTAGGAAGCTACCTAGTAAATAAAAGCATAGCAGAAATCGGATGTGCCGGCCTACTTGTAGGCGCATTACTGGCACAACGTACGATCGCTCTTAGGCTCAGATCACATGCAAATCACAAAGAGTGGTTAACAAGTGATCGATATGGATCGTTCGAAGAAGCAGAATTGGGAAGAGAATGCTAAGAAAAGAGATGAATGGGGGCAGGTGATATCTGCAACAATGAAACGCAAATACTGAGAGAGCTGAATAAGAAAAAAGAACTACATTAAACGTTCACTAGTCTAGAAATCATTACGTCTCAACTTTGTACATCAATAACAAAATAAGCGAATGGACATTAGTTAATAAAAATAATTAACAACATTACACGATCAATTACAAATAATTGACAATAATATATCTGAGTAATTTATATTGGAGTAATTGCTATTTCTTGGTTATTTCTACAGTCAACTAGATGATTGATTTATTATTTACACTTTATTTTGTAAAATAAATACACTTGAGTTGGATTTATTTTGCTTCATTCAGAGAATTAGAACTGACTATGATAAATCTATCACACTAGAGTTTTGTTTCTAATAGTTATTCTTGTTCGAAATAATACGTTCTGGTAGTTTACTGATATCTTACTTATTCCCATAGATTGATGTTAAAACGTCCGACCGACCGTTCGCAGCATGTGTGCAGGTGATTAGTCTTAAACAGCAAATTGATTCAGTCGTGTACATACGTGCGTCCATTTAGCATGAACACTTCTCTCTAATATACATAATTTCAATGAAAAATAATAGGGCAAGATAGGTTAAGTGCTTTTTCAGCTTTATTGTTGGGATGTTAATAATGTTTCCCGTCATTTGTCAACTGTACTGATGGTAGCTGTACTAGCAAATATAGATGCAACACACCTGGCATATGATAGAAAACTGAAACTTCCCCGCCTTACGGCAATGGGGATAAGACAAGACCTATGGTAAAGTAGATAAACGTATGTAAGACCTTATAAAACGTAGGCTATAAAATTATTAAAACCTTTTATTCAACATCAAATAGTTTGTCTTGAGAAAAAATGTACAAACATAACAATCCTTCAGACCTCTCTCTCATAGGCCTGATGCGTTGCCTCAGCTGCCGTCATGATCAAATCATCAGCCACATCCTGAATACATCTCCTCAGGAAATTGGAAAAATCTCATCTTACTCTTTTCTTATTAGTTACTAAACCAACGTTACAGAACTTCAGACATACATATATGTGCTCAGTCTACATCAGCAAATATTGAAGAGCATGATGATGATGGTTCCCGTGGGTATTTGGTTAAACATATTTCACAGGCATCCAGCTTTGCTCATATACTATGATATACCATGTGATGCCAAACTCTCTTTTAAAAAACAAATTTATGGATGGCTGTGACCTGAATGGGATGTAACCTGGATGTCACGTTTCCAGATTTTAAATAATTATTATAAAACATTATAATGAGAAATTCAGATTTCAAAAACAGAATATTTATTAACAAGAACAAACACACCAACATACACATATTCATAGAAACAACTAGAGTTATTTTTAAACTAGTTGAAACAATAAATTTCATGAAAAAGTTGTTTTTTTACATTTAAAAATGTTGATTTGTTTTTTCCATTTAAACTCATAGTTGATTTTAAAGTGCTGTAGTTGTAATGGAAGATAGTATAAAAATCTACAGCGTTACAAATCTAGGGTTGATTCGCAAAGTCCTGTAAAGGATATGCAATTAACTATAAACATGATGAAACATTTAATGAAAATAAAAAAGATTATAATGTAGAGTATATATATTTCTCTTGCACCGTTATACGTTACATAGGGCTTGCAAGTAATTTCTCCATAGCGCTCTGTTCTGGGCAACTCGTTTCATCTCTACCATAAAATTAAGTCCAACATTTCTTGCCTCTATCATCAAAGTTTGTTACAGTGTTTTTCTAGGGCATCATCTCTTTTCTTGAACCTTTTGGCTCCTATTTCAATGCCTACTCTGCAGTCATGTCCATCATACATACACCAACGAAATGAAACATGGCCTCATGAACAAAGCTTACAGACCAAGCTATGGGGAACTCTCAAAGAACTCCAACTGACATGCAGCTTCATAGAGGCAACCCATCTCATGATTTAGAGGAGCATACGAAACCGAACGCAAAGAAGAAGAAGTTATCCTTTGATCATTTCTTTGCATGGTATGCCCAACATATCTCCATCTTCACTTTCTTATACCAGTTGTTACTAGTTGTTGACCAGACATTTCTCACATTTAATCACTTCTCCTGAAATCCTCCCATTTTATTAATATCAATTAATGGCAATTCAACTAAGTCCACATGAAGATACACAAACAGTTATAACACAACACAATTCACTAGCATAATGCACAAAACAGCACTAAAAATAACAGAAATAAAAATTTAGATCATAAAGTTACTTCTTATTTCCACTGTTGATTCATTGACTGTTTGATTGATAAGGTCTTCATTGCATCTCAGTGAATAAACAGTGAATTCGATCGTAGTCTAGCTTTTATGGAACACATAGCTCATGTGATAATGAAGGCGAGGAAAGGTTTGCTGGCGATGAGGGTAATGGCTGCGCGGATTGTGAACAGCGCCATCTTTGTCTTTTATACCAGGGTCTGGTCCTTTCTGTGCTTGAGTATGCGCTGGCGATCCTGACTCTCAGTCATAGTCAGATAGAACGACTGGAAAGAATACAGAACGAGGCGATGCGCATTATACTTGGTTGCACTAAAGACACGTCGTGCAGGGCGATGCGCTATCTCCTTGACTATCCTACTATGGAGTATAGAATACTGATGAGCCGTGCACGAGCATACCTTCGAGTCAATGCTGACACACAACATCCTCAGCACTTGGAAATAAAGAGACAAAAAGGAAATAGGTTAAAAGAGGAAAATCTTGGATGGGTCAGGCCGAGGACTGTATTGAACAGGTGTGTACACTTGAAGACATTGATCCCGGTGAAGAATGGATATCAGTTCCAACAGGAATCGCTACATCCTTTTCTGTATGCATCGAACTTGATAAAGAATGCAGGCAACACAACCCACTTGTCGTGGAGGCAGAGGTTCAGGCATTAATTTCTGAGAACGCATCTGAGCATGATGTAATCATTTATACGGATGGTTCGGTGATTCACATGCTGCGGAGCTCGTGGGCTTTCACTGCTCAGGTCGGAGGTGATGTTGTGAAGGAAGACAGTGGTGGTTTTGCTGTGACTATGAGCAGTCTCACTATGGAAAGCATGGCGGTTACCAAAGCGATGATTTGGCTAGAATCACAGACTTTTATCCATGCATGTTTTCTCAGTGACTCAATGAGTATGCTCAGGAAGATTGAAACAGGATGGGCTAGGAGACATTGGATAGAATCGCTGGGGAGGTCTAAGCTGACAAAGATCAGTTTTATTTTTGTGCCAGGGCAATGCAGGTGTAAGGGGGATGAACGTGCGGATAGGCTTGCAGGTATGGCTGCTGTCCAAAGCGGACAAGCAATGAACCAGGCTGATATTATAAATTCCTTAAGGGAGAGAGGCGTGTACATGATTCACGTAATAGCGGTGAATCCACAACACTAACCAGACTGCAAGAACTCAAAGTTAAGTGTGGTGTAGCTCGACAAGAATGCTATGCTGGCAGACAAAGAAGAATTGTAAACCAACAAAGAACTGGTGTCGTTAGTCGCCACACGCTGATGGACATACTGAGGGAGAGATCGGAGCACTTATGGACTAATTTGTTGACGTGCAGTGATGGTGATCCGACGACTAAACTAAACTAAATCAGTGAATAAACATGTGTACTCTGTGATCTCTTTATTTAAATAGGAAGATCTCACTAGCAGTGCAAGAACTTTGTAGCAATGTTGAGGCTCCTCAAGAACTTTGTAGCAATGTTGAGGCTCCTCAAGAACTTTGTAGCAATGTTGAGGCTCCTCAAGAACTTTGTAGCAATGTTGAGGCTCCTCAAGAACTTTGTAGCAATGTTGAGGCTCCTCAAGAACTTTGTAGCAATGTTGAGGCTTCTCAAGAACTTTGTAGCAATGTTGAGGCTCCTCAAGAACTTTGTAGCAATGTTGAGGCTCCTCAAGAACTTTGTAGCAATGTTGAAGCTCCTCAAGAACTTTGTAGCAATGTTGAGGTTCCTCAAGAACTTTGTAGCAATGTTGAGGCTTCTCAAGAACTTTGTAGCAATGTTGAGGCTCCTCAAGAACTTTGTAGCAATGTTGAGGCTCCTCAAGAACTTTGTAGCAATGTTGAGGCTCCTCAAGAACTTTGTAGCAATGTTGAGGCTCCTCAAGAACTTTGTAGCAATGTTGAGGCTCCTCAAGAACTTTGTAGCAATGTTGAGGCTCCTCAAGAACTTTGTAGCAATGTTGAGGCTCCTCGTTTCAATTTTGATGATGGTAAAACATTTTTCGAATTTAATTTTAGTCTTTTTTTTAAAAATGAATTTGGCACAAGCAATGGCTTTCCAATCAGCTCTTATATATTTTCAAGTTATTTTTGTGCACAACTTTAACACAGGATCTATGTTTTATCATCCATCTCCCATAGGACTAGGAAATAGATTTCACATAAACTGAGATCAGGGGAAAAAATATCGCAATTACTGCATGCGAGGCGGAATGAACAAAGTATCTTTGGCATGAGAGTGAATCTTACTTTTGCATACACAAAACACATAATCACAAAGTACTGTAGTTTTACAAATTACAAAAACAATGACAAAATACAGCAAAGTTTCGACCAACAAGGCCTTTATCATTTGTTGGTCGAAACGTTGCTGTATTTTGTCATTGTTTTTGTAATTTGTAAAACTACAGTACTTTGTGATTACGTGTTTTGCCAATCAAATAGTTTTACTGCAGTCTCATCTGTTTTGTGAATATTTTGCATACACACATCATTAGCTTCATATTTGAGCTTTGACCAACATGTGTCGCAATGATTGTAGGAAGACCATTTTGTTGTTGACTCAGATATCATATGAGCAAATATGCTGTTAGTATTATAAAAGCCAAGATTCTTAGAAAAGGGTGCAGAACATGTTTTTAGTAATTAGAAAGAAATTGCTAATACTAAGTTTAAAAATCCAAAAACAAAAAATCCACACAAAACAGCAAAAAAATAAAATTACCACCCCTACATTCAAATGCAAAATGAATCTCGAATTTTGAATACAATCAAAAATGGTTACTGTATCTATTAAAGATCACAATCATCATGTGTTATGCTGGCTGTTTTTTTAAAGACTAAATACTGTGACTTTCCAGATTTTGCTGAGCACAGCGAAGTTTTGGTCTGCTCTCTTGATTTTTCTAATGATGTCTTTTTCCAAATCACTCTCCTGCATAATTGTACTTCCCAGAATTATACATTTCTGAACTTCCCCTATAACTTCATTTTAGTAACCGCAATTGACTTTCAGGACATCAACATCAGCTTATTATTCAGTTCATGTGACTACCAGATTTCAGCACATCAACATCAGCTTATTATTCAGTTCATGTGACTACCAGATTTCAGCACATCAACATCAGCTTATTATTCAGTTCATGTGACTACCAGATTTCAGCACATCAACATCAGCTTATTATTCAGTTCATGTGACTACCAGATTTCAGCACATCAACATCAGCTTATTATTCAGTTCATGTGACTACCAGATTTCAGCACATCAACATCAGCTTATTATTCAGTTCATGTGACTACCAGATTTCAGCACATCAACATCAGCTTATTATTCAGTTCATGTGACTACCAGATTTCAGCACATCAACATCAGCTTATTATTCAGTTCATGTGACTACCAGATTTCAGCACATCAACATCAGCTTATTATTCAGTTCACGTGACTACCAGATTTCAGCACATCAACATCAGCTTATTATTCAGTTCATGTGACTACCAGATTTCAGCACATCAACATCAGCTTATTATTCAGTTCATGTGACTACCAGATTTTTTGAGGGAATCAATATCTGTGTGTCATCCAGAGAAAGAAAAATACAGGAATAGATAATTTTTTATTTGTGATTAAAGTCTCTGATTATTAAAATAAGACACACTTCTTTCAACTTAAGAACAAGTCTTGTTTTGACTATGTCAGGACTTGTTGACCATAAACACATGAAAAAAAGAATTAACTTTTTGTAGAGAATTCAAATTTGATATGAGTATGGTTCCTTTTTTATAGTGGATTATAGTATCTTTATGTCAAGGCCTTTCCTTTTAACCTAAGGACAAGCCTTTTTTAAATAGTTATTTAAGGGACTGTCGTCCAAGAAAGGTAAGAAATAGAATGAAATCATTGCAGAGAATACATATATAATGTTGACATAAAGAATACACATATAATATTGACATAAATAAAGTTATGACTGCATTGTATTACATTTTTCAATACAGTTTAGTCGTCAATTTACACACAGTTGTACGTGTATGCTCAATCTGAAACATATAATTTTGTTTGACCGTAGAAAACTGCATCATCAGCTTACATGACACAGACTAAGCTCAATATATACAAACAAAATGTGCAGTTAGTCTTATTGTATGAATCAGAGACATGGAAAACTAATACCAAGACTGATAGTTGCTTAAGAGGCTTTGAGTAAAAGAATTCTCTTAATTTGTTAGGCTCAAATAATAGCTAATACTGAGATCACCTGGCGCACAGTAATCAACAATATCAATGATGAAACAAAAAGTAGGCGATGAAAGTGCTTGGGACATACATTAAGAATGCAGAAGACTAAACACTCACATATGGCTCTAAAATGGAATCCAGTAGGAAAAAGGAGTAGGGGAAGACATAGAGAGACTTGGAGATGAAAGTGCTTGGGACATACATTAAGAATGCAGAAGACTAAACACTCACATGTGGCTCTAAAATGGAATCCAGTAGGAAAAAGAGTAGGGAAGACATAGAGAGACTTGGAGACAAACGGTAAACAGAGAAAGAGGAGAGATAGAAATGATGCCTTATGCTTCAAGGGGATTTAAGAGAAGAATAAGATGAAATAAGAAGACTGCCTAAGCTATGAAATGAGGAATGCTCATGAAAATAATTAAAACCATAAAACACTTCAATTTGCATAAAGCAGACCAATGACAAGAACACATCAAGTTAAGAATCAACATCTTCTGCTGGAGTACTTTCCCCTTCATCATTCTTTGGTGCATTTGAGTGACCCTTCTTAGGTCTTTTTGGCTTTCTTCTCCACTGTTCAACTTCATGGTGTTTTTGTCTTTTGAAGAATCCAAGCTTGAGATTTGTAAAAAAAAATATATATATATATATTTGTTATGAAAAGTAAGATGTTAACAATTACATGAAAGAAAATTACCAATACTAAAATGAAATAGGGTATTTATATATTACTCCTTACTCAAATGATCATCATCAACATCATCTTCATCATATGCAGTGTCTACTTGCATTGCCAATAATGGACTTTACAACTCTCTATCTCAAATGGTTGTTAATCAATTCTATTTTTGACATTCTTGCATGACATGATATTAGGTTGTTCAGTATCTTGTTTTTCACAGACATTGGGCCTCAAAGAGCAATGTTACTCCAATACAGTGGATACAAAGCAAAATGCCATCCACAAAATGGTGACGAAAATCAAAAACACACTATGCCTGAATTCATTACCAATTACACTGTGAAAAGAATACTCCAGTGCTATATTGATCCAATAGTTCTGTATGGCAGCGAATCATGGACAATGAACAAATAATCAATATGATCATTGGAAGCCACAGAAGAATGTTGAAAATTCCATGGACTGCGAGAAAAACAAATAATGAGGTTTCAACTCAGGCCTGCACACAAAGACACCTTATCAAAAGAATAAGAATCCGGCAATCAAGGCTCTTTGGGCATATAATGCGAAGAGGAGGTTTAGAACATTTGGTGACAACAGGTAAAATTCAGGGAAGGAGAGATCATGGAAGACAGAGGGAGAAGATGTCATGGTCTGACACAAGATTGATGTCAGAACTGATTACATGCACCAAGCAGAGAGAGTTGTGGAGAGATATTATCACCTACGCTGGCAGATGCAGCACTTGATTGATTGTAGTATATGGGATTCTTAATATTGTTCTAAAAAACATCCCTCTGATTTTGTTGCCTTTTTATTTGTTCATTAATCATATCCATATAGATATCTAACATGTTTTTGAACTATCATCCACATTATTGAAAAACCTAGATTTATATATGGTTTTGAAACATCGTCCACATGACAAAGGAACCAGTTTTCAGTATGGCTTTGTACCATCATCCACATAACAAAGAAACCATCCTCCACATGATAAAGGAACCATCATCCACATGACTAAGGAACAATCATCCACATGAGAAAGGAACCAGCATCTACATAATTGAGGATCCAGTTTTATGTATGGATTTTAACCATATTCCCCATGACTACGAAACATCAATTAGACTATCTAGTCTGCTCTAAGTTAATGTAGAAGGAAACAAAATTAACATATCTTAAAATACACACAGACTTGTTATGCTTGAACTGTTTGCTTACCTTCCAGAATATTAGAACAATTATGGTTATAAGAACTAGTCCAGCAATCACACTGCCTATAATAATCCAAATATTGATCTTTCCGCCTGCCTGTGCAAGGTGAAACTTGGTGACTGTCTGCAATGTAATAGAGAAGAAAACTGCTAAAACAAAATAAAAAATCACAATAGTAATTAAGAAACAACAAAGAGAATTGTCGATATTGTGCTAGTTACAATATATACAACCAGAAGGGAAAAAATTCATCAACACAAATAAGCTAGAAGACAATAAGATAAAAATAATACTGTGTCATTGAGATCATGTTTTATTTCCCCTAATTCTTTTTCTTCTTGTGTTAGCAATCCATGAATTCAGGCGCAGTCAGGGTGCCTGGTATGGCGCATCCGACTGATTTTTCCACAAAGGCCTGCTTTCCTTTTTATTAGTGTTCTCCACCATACAGGCGTGGCTTCTCCGACTTCAGAGGTAATTTCCCTTGTCTGTTATTCTTACATCTCAGACATGCAAGAGTGGTGAGATCTTAGTTGCTTCAGAGGTAACTTCCCTTGTCTGTTATTCTTACATCTCAGACATGCAAGAGTGGTGAGATCTTAGTTGCTTCAGAGGTAATTTCCCCTTGTCTGTTATTCTTACATCTCAGACATGCAAGAGTGGTGAAATCTTAGTTGCTTCAGAGGTAACTTCCCTTGTCTGTTATTCTTACATCTCAGACATGCAAGAGTGGTGAAATCTTAGTTGCTTCAGAGGTAACTTCCCTTGTCTGTTATTCTTACATCTCAGACATGCAAGAGTGGTGAAATCTTAGTTGCTTCAGAGGTAACTTCCCTTGTCTGTTATTCTTACATCTCAGACATGCAAGAGTGGTGAGATCTTAGTTGCTTCTAAATAGTGTCTTGCAAATCAAGCATACATTTTTGTTTTTCTGACATAAAGAAACAAATAAGCAAATGACATAAATACAATAAAAACAGAGCGAGTTAATGAGCTAACATAGGAAAAAATGCAACTTGGATAACAAATGTAGAGTACAATCGAAAGTGTGGGGAAAAATGCAGAGAAAATTGTTGCAGATAACTGGAAAAATGGATATAATACAAAAAAATGTTAGTAAATTATGTCAGTCTTGAGAATAGCAGATAAGCAAAGCAGAAAATAGAGAAACATAAATAATAAATAGTGGGAAAAAAATTAATGACTGAAGCTTGATCTGCTTGACAAGAATAATATTTTTATACATAAGAGAAGGGTCACTAAGAAAAACAAAATAAGTTTCTGCTTCTTATAAGTATAGAAGTATAAAGAAGAAATCGGTTAACTATTGGAAACATAATATAAAGTAAGGAAGTGGAAAGTGATCTCATTAAAATGAAATGTTTTAATCAAGAAGACAGAATGAGGGTATCATATAATATATGCACTGGACTATCATATAATGTATGCACTGGACTATCATATAATGTATGCACTGGGCTATCATATAATATATGCACTGGGCTATCATTTAATGTATGCACTGGGTTATCATATAATGTATGCACTGGGCTATCATATAATATATGCACTGGACTATTCATTAAAAAAACTCATAAAATTTGCTTCTTTTTGAGAAGTGAATTTAAAGAAAACTGGACACACTTTCTGAACACAGAAACAAACAAATGATGAAGTGCTGAAAAAGTTACAAATTGAAGAATGAAGGAATTGTTGAAGAAAATCAGAAAGAAACAAATATTCTAGAAACAAAAACAAGACATGGCCTGCTACTGAAAGCCATAATAGAGTGAAAGTTTGAGGAAAGTTAAGCAAGAAGGAAGCATCTATGTAGCTGAGAGGGAATGGTTAAGAGGGAATGGTCAACAAGAAGAAAGCAACTATATACTTCAGAGAGAATGATTAATGGATGGACAAAAGTGAACAAGAAGGAAGCAACTATATACTTCAGAGAGAATGATTAAGAGATGGACAAAGGTGAACAAGAAGGAAGCAACTATATGTTTCAGAGAGAATGATTAAGAGATGGACAAAGAATAGTTTAGTATATAGCTATACAATTAATATAAGTATATATAAGATTATAATAATCAATAATATAAGTCTCTGACCAACATATATAATAATATAATCAGTAATATAACAATCTTTAACAAACAAGCATTTTGTTCTCACGAATGAAGGATTACTTGCTGACATGAGTCAGGTCTGACAGGCCTTTCTATGATCAATCAAATTTGTAAATTGCTACAGTATAACTCCAAATGTGGTACTTTAAAGTGGTGGTTTTCTGTTTGTAAATTATTACAGTTACCTGTTTGTACAAATTTGTGTCCTGCTGGATAATATTAATAAACTTTGGCAAAAATTATGATGTGTTTGTCGTACATGCAGAGAAACCTAACATTCTTACGTTCTCGACGCAAACCACACAGATCGCAAAGAATGGTTAACTTTATTGATAAAATGAATGCAAACACCAACAAAAACAAAGATTACTTGCATTTATACATAATAGAAGACCAGTTAAGAATAAAGTCAAGTCAACTAACTGATAGAATGTTAACGTAAACAATTGCAGTATTAACATTTCTTAGAAGAATGTTTGTCACCATTGATGAAGTTGAGGACATATAAGAGGTCAGTTTGCTGCCCCACAACTTCGTGATGTGTTTACGCCAAGTATAAACTGATGGTGGGATGGATTAACGTAAGGCATAAGCACTCGTCTATCAACTCCAACAAAAGAGGGTTGTGGGTTCAATCCCAAACTCGGCATTCCATTTGTGAGGACATAAGTTGGTCCTCCTACCTTCTGCACACTAGGCCTATAGGGCTTAGAAATGTTAAGAGAAGTCACTTAATAACCTAAGGTCTGAAAAGGCTGCAGAGTTGTTTTTTTTATAGACATGTGGATACACATACATATACAAAATAATTATATCACTATTTTTTGTATTTTATTCATTCACTCTTTAAATGGGCGTTAGACTTATGATATGATTGCACAATAGTTTTACAAGACGCAAGAATAAAAGTTAATAATTATGGTACTAGAAAAGTAATAAATATTAATATGAAAAAATGCAGAACACAATTAAGTTAGCTTGAGACCAATTTAACAAACCTTGTCAATGGGTTTCTTTACCCATTTTTTGAATAACATGTGGCTTGGCTCAATTACTTCTGCTTGTATTGTGTAATAAAATGCATTGTAGTTCTGTGGATAATCACAAGATGTCGACAAATTGTACATTAAAAAATATAAAGGAACAAATAAATAAATATTTATGCAAGTTTCATTTTTATTGCTAACCAAAATCCCTTGAATTATTTGACATAAAAGTATATATTTGATGGTAACAATTGTACGATGTAGATGATAAGTCAGTTGTCTAACATTTAGCCACTAATATTTTTAAATAATTGGCCAGTAAAGAAAATTGTATTTAATGAGAAACTTTCATAAACAAAGTTGATGGTAATGGTCACTAAATCAAGTCTGGACATTTCATCGCAGAATGAATAGGAGATCGAGTCTGGACATTTCATCGCAGAATGAATAGGAGGACTACCAGCAAGTCTTTTCTTAATTGATGCAACTTGTAAGTTTTGTGACGTAGACATAGAAGAGTGTTAAGGATGTTTACCAAGAGATCAAAAATGTTATTTGTGATATTACTAACACTGGAGAACATTATACTGATTTCATAACAAAGAAAGATGTAGTAAATGCACTCAAAGCCAGTCACAGAACTGATTCACGACCTTATGGTATCCAGTATCACAACATCAAACAACTCGGTGAGACAAGATGATGGATTTCAACAACAGTATACAGAATGCTGTGGTATATGAAGACTGATTTCATAGCTATTTACAGCCACTTAGTAAACATGGAAAGGATCCTAGACTGCTCAGCCACAACCGAATATTCAACTTGCAAAATGTATATGGAATATTACTGGAGAATAGTGTCTAGAAAGGTAATATGTCACCTAGAGGCAGAACACATCCTCTCTGATACCTCTGATAGTTACCAGCCAAGGAAAAGGACTTCAGATAATGCTGGCATGTTTGCTTATGCTGTTTTGTGGGCTTCAAATCCAAGCAATAGACTGTCTTTGTTGTGATTGATTGGGAGAAAGTGCACACAATGTGGACTTATCAACCCACTCTCTTTGCTAAAATTTCTGGTCAGTCTTTGGTTCATAAACTGGATACCTGCTTCTTTGATGGAGAGGAGCATTGCACTAATTCAGGAACATGAACATCAGATCCTGTAAGTATAGGCATATGCCTGAAATTACCACAGGGTCTCCTCTATCACACATATTGTTCAACATTTACGCAGCACATGCACCAATACTAGCCAAATCGGGTTGGGTCAGCATTGAACGTTGCAGATGAATCGTATTGTATGCAACTGGATCAGATAGATAAGACATGATAAAAGACATTCAAATGACATTGCCTACCATCTCACAATGGTGTATGGAGTCTTCATCTCGTATAATTTCTGAGGTGACGTGTACATTGTGTTGCTCTTTGAATAATTTCATAGCAAAGACTGTTCTAACTAGTCACCTTCAATAGGCAATGTCACCTTTATTGAAGAACCCACTTCCTTCTTGCTACAGCTATCATTGCATGAAACATGCTTCTAGATTAGTATTGATATTTTTTCTCAATCTGTTAATTGCAGCTGTATTATAACTTCTTATATCAATTATATCTTCTATTGTGTTTATTTGCATTTTTATGGATGTTATGTAAATCTTACACTATTCATTTACTTGTTGATTTATGTCTACATCACCTCCTATTAGCAAACATTTCTCATGACTCTGCTTGGTGCTAACTTTGTTTTTTTCCTAATATCTATAAGACAATGTATGTGTGTTTCCTGTCTCACTTTTAATTATTCATTTGGTTTGCAGTTAAATGTACTCATATGAATATACTAAATAAACTTAAGGCTGCCTGTATAAGGCAAGAATCTTCTTCTTCTTCTTTGCGTTCGTTTCTTCCGACCAATTTTAATAACTCTTTATATGTTTGATCTTTGCCAAGAACGTGTATACGTTGCACATTGGTAGTTTGTTAGGCCCCTAAATGCATAGACTTCTACACGTTTAGGACATCTGCATCCGATTTCAGTCAAACCTCCTCAGTCGCCTCTTATGACATGCGTGGTAGGTAACAGTGGTTCTATTCTTTACACCTCAAATTTGGGCCCGGTAACCACTCGGGCTGGTATGATTGGCTGGTATGGCCACAGTATCCGAGGGGGTTGCAATGGACCGAAATGACATTCTTAACGCACTGCGAGTCTTTTCGAACAGAAGAGTTTCAGGGTTGCGAGTCCCACTCGCTGACCAGATTGAGAGAGATGGGTTTCAAGATTGGTGCAGCCCGTAAAGAACGGCATACCAAATATGCAAAGAGACTGATTAATCAACATCGGACTGGTGTGTTGGGTCGATGGACGCTGCTGGATTTGCTGAGGCAGAGATCGGAGCACCTATGGACATGTCCGGAGTGCTATGATGATAGTCCTCTGATAACTGATAACCACTTGGGCGTAAGCCAGGAATGACTTGTCACATTGAGCACATCTTGAATGACCTATTTCACCTGTGTGGTGCTGGGCCACAAGGGAAGCAAACAATAGTACCACTGCAATTTAAACGGCATGTCGTATGAGGCGACTGATACAGAACTTAGGGAAGCTACCCTAGTAAATAAAAAGCATAGCAGAAATTGGATGTCCGGGCCTACATGTAGGCATATAACTGGCACAACGTACAATCACTCTTAGCCTCAGATCACATACAAATCACACAAAGCGGTTAACAAGTGATTGATATGGAGCATTCGAAGAAGAAAAGAAGAATGACCCACTTTAGAAATATTTTTGTGCCAGGTCATTTATGAGTACAGGGTAGTAGGTTTGCAGATAACTTGGCTGATACAGCAGTGGTAGAGAAAGGACAGTCAATGGATAGTGTAAATATCATCAATGCCATAAGAAAAGCATGACTTTGAAAACATTTATTAATCTGTATACCTATCCAGAGTGAAAGAGATGGGGGTAAAAATGAGGACTGCCAAACAATAACATGAGTAGCACAAGCTACTTTATTAATTAACACATAACACATGCTATTATACGTTATATGCTACTAAGGAAATTGAGAATATTGGAGCACTTGCGAGGAAATTGAGATCAGAGCACCTGTGAGGAAATTGAGGAGATCAGAACACCTGTTGATCTGTACGATGTGCTATGATAGTGATCCCCACTAACCACTAAATTTAAATGTATTGTAATTTCTCTTTTCAATTCAACTATCAGTTATCTTTTTTGTTGAAAAATGGATTATGGACAAAATATGGAAAAGATTGTTAAAATAATTTAACTGAACAATGAAGTGTCCATAAGGAAAAAATAATCCAACTTCAGTGCTTCTCATTCCTGATGAAGAGAAAAAAGATCAAACAATTATATCTGACTTTGTGTGATCCGTGATAATTATCTTCTTCAGTATAATCTTTATAACACAAAAATACTTGTGAAATCAACATCCATAACTTCTTACCTCAGGAAGTGGAATGTTGGCTTTATCTACAACTAGAGAAACATTAATTTGAGCATAGCTTCCAGAAGGTTCAATGGTCCAAATCTCACAAATAAATACTTGACATATTTCCGGACTTGATTCACAGTCCTATCAGAAATAAACCAGCACAAATGTTGTAAAATGAATTTTGGTTTAAACAATTATGTGTAACTTGATTGTATAATTAATTTTTCCCCTTCTTCTTCTTTTACGTTCAGTGTCTTATACTCTCTCTCATGCCCTTTTACGTTCAGTGTCTTATACTCTCTCTCATGCCCTTTTACGTTCAGTGTCTTATACTCTCTCTCATGCCCTTTTACATTCAGTGTCTTATACTCTCTCTCATGCCCTTTTACATTCAGTGTCTTATACTCTCTCTCATGCCCTTTTACGTTCAGTGTCTTATACTCTCTCGCATGCCCTTTTACGTTCAGTGTCTTATACTCTCTCTCATGCCCTTTTACGTTCAGTGTCTTATACTCTCTCTCATGCCCTTTTACATTCAGTGTCTTATACTCTCTCCCATGCCCTTTTACATTCAGTGTCTTATACTCTCTCTCATGCCCTTTTACGTTCAGTGTCTTATACTCTCTCTCATGCCCTTTTACGTTCAGTGTCTTATACTCTCTCTCATGCCCTTTTACGTTCAGTGTCTTATACTCTCTCTCATGCCCTTTTACGTTCAGTGTCTTATACTCTCTCTCATGCCCTTTTACGTTCAGTGTTTTATACTCTCTCTCATGCCCTTTTACGTTCAGTGTCTTATACTCTCTCTCATGCCCTTTTAACGGTAATTTGGACATAGGCCCTCAACCAACTCATTCCAAGTCTTCCTATCTTTAGCAATCTCCTGCAGCTTCCTCCAGTTCTTCTGTATATTGTTGGTCTCTGCCTCCAAATAATCTCATCTCCATGTATTTCTAAACCTCCCTCTCTTTCACTGTCCCTTTGGGTTTCAGGAAAGGGCCCTTCTTGTTATATTCCCCTCAGATTTTCTAATGATGTTCATTGCCAGCATTTTGTTTTAACCTCTTGAATGTTTTATACTGAGAAGTTAAAAAAGAGAGAGATGCGTTGCCTTGATGTGTCTAGTTATAATCCATAGATGCTGCTCCACTCTGTGTAGTATAAATGAGAATGGTCATAAACTGTATGATGCATACATGATCCATTTCTATTGCCAGATACCAAAGCCTATTAAAGCTGATGTATTCTGTCTTTGATTGGATGATGACAGTATCCTTTTAGTCTCGAGAGTCATGCAATTCATAGTCCTATCAAAGATGGACAATACAACAGAAGTCTTGTGTTCAAGTTCAGGATGTAAGAGAACTCTTGGAAGCTGAAAATCAATAAACACAGGCTGCAAACAGCTTCCCAGGTAAAATTCATTCCCTACAAAATTTTCCCCATCGTCAAAATTACTTGTAGGTGATACGGTCAATGCTACGTACGCGTGTTGTGACTAGTGCTATGAAGTTTGTGCTCTGCCACAGAGATCTTCCAGTGTAAGAAATAGATTGAAGCAAACGTGATTATTAACTGAAGTGCTCTCCGTGTGTTGCTGGGGTCCACAGGGGGAGATACGAATAGTAATACTGTGAACAACAAGGCATGTTGTAAGAGGCGACTGAGGTAGGGGCCTAGGGAGCTAGCCCAGAAAATATAAAGCATCGCAGAAATCGGATGTGCCGGTCTTCTTGTAGGCACATAACTGGCTCAAGGTAGAATCCCTCTTAGGCTCGGATTAGATACAAATCACAAAAAGTAGTTAACAAGTGGTCGATATGGAGCATTCAAAGAAGAAGAACTGCAGTGCAATGTAAATGGTCCTACCAATCAATCTACGAATTTAAATGTGCAAACATTGCAGGTGATGCAATATGTTTCACTTATATCAGTGTAGAAAGAGCAATAGTTATCCAACTTAGTTTTACTAGAGTTTTGTATGTATATGTTATGTTATGTTATGCGATCGACGTCATGGCACATTGGGCATTCCCATTCATGCTCTGTCCTCCGTTGCAGCAGCCATCCCACAGTCCATTTGCTCACAGTACCCATGAGAAGTTGATTACTATATCTTCTCTCCCACGAAGACGACACTGTCTGGCATGTCCAAACTTAACGCCTAATTCTCGAACTCGTTCCAGTGTCTGAGACCCGCCCATGTCCCACAATTGAGAGCGTACTGCATTGATGATATCGGCTCTGTCCATGCTTCTGCCCACTTGAGTTGGGGCACTGTTTGAAAGAGAGTCAGCATGCTCGTTACCCCGCACTCCAGCATGTCCAGGCGTGTACAGCCAAGTCATTTTCTTGAGATGTGATCTCCGAATGATGTCCACCCATTCCACACGCATACTTCCAGATTCAATCAGTTGAAGCATATTCATCGAGTCTGATATGATGATCGTATGGGTAACCTGTTGCTCAGCCACCCATGACAGAGCCCTGGAGGCAGCGGTGATCTCCATAGTCATGCTCGATGTCGTTGTCTCAAAAGCCCCGCAGTCCTCATGAAGTGTGCGACTTCGTTGATGCTGAGTAAGCCCACGATGATCTGGTGCCACGCTGACAGAGCCATCGGTGTAGATAATGATATCAACTGGGTGGGAGTGCTGATCCACGAGACAAGAATTTCCGCATTGACGACGCCCGGGTCCCATTCTCTATAGCGGCGTCCAAATGTCCTGATAACCCTGGCGTAAGCAGTCATATCCTCTGATATAGGCATCCATTTGTCACCGTGCCTCAGCTCATCTAGAGTACAGACCTGTTTAATAACATCCTCTGCCTCGGCCATCCAGGATCGACCTCTCTTCAATCACCTTCCCTTGTTCTCATTTATGGATTTGTGCAGAGGATGATTTGTGTCCGCAGGAACTCTCAGATACGCTTTACCTGTGCGACTTTGTGTCTCGTGGCTATCGTTGGCAATCCAAGGACATAGCGCATTGCCTCACAAGAAGTGTCACGTGTGCAACCAAGTATAAGCCTCATCGCTTCATTTTGGATCCTTTCTAACTTATCCAGCGATGTTCTGCTTACTGTTAGAAGACCAAGGCCATAGTCCACCACGCTCAGCACTAGTCCCTGATAAAGAAAGAGTAGCAGGCGTTGCTCAATATCCGCCCCGCCATAACTTTGAGAGCGGTTAGCCCTTTTCTTGCCTTTATGATTACGTTCTCAACATGGCTCTTAAATGACAGGTTTCTGTCAACTGTTATTCCAAGATACTTTAGTGTTTCGCTTCTGTCAATGTCTTTGTTACACATGCTGACAACCGGGTAGGTGTCTTTACTATGTGAGTGTTAAGAGAGAACCATGTCAGAGAGGCCTTTGCTGGGTTCACATTCGCTTCGAATTCGTTGCACCAGTCACCAATCCTATTCAGCTCACACTGTAATTCAGATGCAATCTCGTTTCTGTCCTTGCCCATGCGATACACCAGAATATCATCGATACACCAGAATATCATCGGCGTACGCCATTGTTCTGCCAACTCCGACCCTTTGTGTGCTGGTTACCCGACGGTGTATACATTGAAAAGGACTGGCGAGAGTGGTGATCCCTGGGAAGGCTCATTAGGACCTGTTGTGGTTGTGATGCCCATGAACCGCAACGCATTGATAACGTGCGCTCAAAAAGTGCAGCAGCAATCCACTTGATCAAGCGTGTTGGCACCTGCATATCCATCAATAACTGCATAAGTAAGGTGCAAGAGACATTGTTATATGCGTCCTGCAAATCAATGGCGGCTGCTGCAGTTTCCATCCCCACCTGAAACCCCTCATACGCATCATATGCAAAGACCGCTGCATTGCACCAGGTGTCCTTTCCTGGGTGATAGCCGGCTAGAGTGGAGGGGAAAAGACCATTTGTCTCCATTATATTTGAAACTCTACGGGCTATGAATTTTTCAAGCAGTTTGACGACAGTGTTTTGCAAGGTAATAATTCTATATCCATTTGTGCCTGTGAGATCTTTTCCAGGCTTAGGCAAGGGTCTCAGATAGCTGTGCAGCCAATCATCAGGAATAGTGCCAGTATGGATACTTCTATTGAAAAGCTTGCATAATTCAGACATTTTATGTGACTGTACCGAACACCATCAGGACCAGGCGCTGTATCCGAGCATGTCTTTAGTATTGATTTGATATTATCGACAGAAATGTATTCTATATTGTCGTCCATGACAGTCTGTATCTCATGCGAATGGTATACGATCTGCTGCATCCTTTTACGTTCCTCTCTGTCTTTCTTTTCTGTCTGGAGAATAAAGTTATACAAGAACGCCTCACCCCTCTCCTCATCTGTCCTCAAAATTACTCCACTGTCCAGATTCAGATTAGACATTGAAAAAGGTCTCTTACCGCCATTCATGCTGCGATGCAATCTCCAGAACTTTGCGAGTGATTGCTTGTTTCCAATTTCAACGCAGAATTTCTCCCATATAGTGTGCTTGGCTTCTCTTGCAATCTGCTTGAAATGTATAACCAGACTGTTCTTTCTTTCTGTCAGGGCTCTTCCACGTTCCTCGGAGAGATTTTGTGATTAATGTATTTTTGTAATTATGTATAAATACATTCAGCATAGAACTATATAATACTACCAGTGTGTAAACTGTTTCCTTATCTTTTTCTTTGTCATCAGCGGCTCGCTTCTTTCTAGCATTGACAGGAGAAAATCCAGAAGTAGTTGTAGCTTGAGTACCTGAAATATTGAGCACAGTTAGTTAGATATCTAATATGTAAAAATAAATTTAATTATTTAAAGGGATTAGGGTCTTAGACTTTCAGATAACTGTATTTTTCCCTGCCAAAGATCTAATACTTTTTTTAACCAACCGTGTTATGTTATGACTCTATCTACCATTTATGCAGTGAGCAAATGGAAAAACAAGGCCTGGACGTCCAAAGGAAACATGGAGAAGAACTGTGGAAAGTGAGTTGAAAGTTTATGGCCGGATGTGGGAAAGAATTGGTAGAAAAGCATCAGAATGGCAGTCTTTTGTGGAAGCCTTATGTGTCAAACAGTACACGAAGAGGATATAGATAGATTTATGTAACAACTATGTCTTGAAGATGTTCCTGTATCAATATATGATGTGTCTTCATAACTTAATGTATTTATACAATTTATATGCAGCGTATGTGGTGCCAGTCATCATTTTGAGGGACATGTGATGAGAAGGAGAGATTTAGACGTGATGAGAAGGAGAGGTTTAGACGTGTGATGAGAAGGAGAGGTTTAGACATGTGATGAGAAGGAGAGGTTTAAACATGTGATGAGAAGGAGAGATTTAGACATGTGATGAGAAGGAGAGGTTTAGACATGTGATGAGAAGGAGAGGTTTAAACATGTGATGAGAAGGAGAGATTTAGACATGTGATGAGAAGGAGAGGTTTAGACATGTGATGAGAAGGAGAGATTTAGACATGTGATGAGAAGGAGAGATTTAGACATGTGATGAGAAGGAGAGATTTAGACATGTGATGAGAAGGAGAGATTTAGACATGTGATGAGAAGGAGAGGTTTAGACATGTGATGAGAAGGAGAGATTTAGACGTGATGAGAAGGAGAGATTTAGACATGTGATGAGAAGGAGAGGTTTAAACATGTGATGAGAAGGAGAGATTTAGACATGTGATGAGAAGGAGAGTATTAGAACACATTGTCACAACTGATAAAATCAAAGAGAGATGAGACAGAGGAAGACAGAGAGAGAAAATATTAGACAGCCTGAATTCATGGCACGGAAGAACTTCAACATCTGAAATGACAGAAAATACCAGAGACAGAGATTTGTGGAGATCCATGATTGCCTATGCCAGCCTGCACAGCACCTGATGATGATATTGTGGAAACCTGATACCATCAGATGGTAGATGAAGATTAGAACGAAAGAGTCTTAACAGTTTAAACACAAAGAATTTACTTTATTGCATAGGGTTTCCCTATATGTCCCCATCCCTGTCGGCAGAAATGTGTTTATTGCTAAACAAAATTACAAAGCACAAACTCTAGGCCTATAGCACCAGCAACAGACCTAGGGATCTCATTAAAAAACTGCACATGTGAGTCAGTCTGGATTCGAACCCACACCTTCAGAACGACAGGCAAACATTTAAATAATTACCTCATCATAGAAACCCTCAGAAAGAAAGAGTTCCTTTAGGTCAGAAAAAAACAGTATTCCAAAAAATGAGTGGCATTAAATGCAATAAGCCATTATCATTTGCAGTCAGAAAGAGAGTTATTCATTGCTACATAGAGATAATACTGCACTGTGGATGTGAGTTATGCACAAGAAGTAAATCCATGGACAAGAAAGCAAAATCTCTGGAGACCACATAAATGTGGTTCTATAGAAGAATGCTAAGAATCCAATGGGCTTCTAAAATGACTAACGTTGGTATGTTGAATGAAATCAAGGCACAGAAAAAAAATTATTATCAATATAAGAAAAAGGCTGTTGTCATTTCTTGGGCATGCGATGAGAAAGGGAGGCTTAGAACACATTGTGACAACCAGTAAATTAAGTGGGAGACGACATAGAGGAAGACAGGGAGAGAAAATTAAAACCAGCTTTGTGTACTGTTACAAGTTTATTGAAATAGAGAAAGAAGGCCGTAAAACTATTTAGCATTGGCAAAACATGTAAAAACAAAGTACTGTACTTTTACAAAATCAATAACAATACACAGCAACGTTTCGAAAAAGGCCTTTATCAAGAACAGGATACAACAGAAATGATGAATTTGACTTCTTTCACAGCATATTACATATAGAATACAACAATAATATCCTAAAAGCCCGAAAATGAAATGAGTTTTCGCTTTTCTCCTTTGTCGTTCAGTATAGACTTCTCAAAAGACTCTGCACCCTTTCGCAATTTGGCTTTCCTCACAACTCTGTCATCAGCTAGTTTTTCCCATGTACTGGGACCTATAGAAATGTTTTTCATTGAGGCTTTGCAGACATCTTTATATCTGAGCAGTGGTCTGCCCTGGTGCCTCTTTCCTTCCGAAAGTTCACAGAACAACATTTGTTTCGGTATCGACAAGTTTCCATTCTTCGCACATGTCCCAACCCCTTGGTCGTCTTCTGCTAAGCATGCCCATGATGGAAGGCATATTTGCACGTTGCAGTACTTCAGAGTTGGTTATCTTGTCGTACCACCTGATGTTCATAATCTTGGGAGACATCGAAGGTGAAAGATGTTATGTCTCCTCTCATGTCTTGAGTAGGCTGTCCATGTTTCTGAGCCATATAGTGAAGAACTAATTACACAGTAATTAGTAAAGAATTAATAATATATATATACATTTAATATATACATATAGAATATGGAGCATGAGAAGAGAAAGTACTAAGAAGCAAAGGAATGTAGTGCGTTGAGTCCATTAGGTTGCAAGGTACCATATAACGAAACAAAATGATTCTCTAGAGCAAATCGACTTCGATCATAAGAGGAATAGGACTAGATGGCTGTGACCTGGACATCACAAGCTCCTAAATGGTCCGTTCTATTGAAATGAATGGCTATATGGGTCACAGAGCATTGGTGTATATCACACAAGTGTTGGCCGAAACAGTCACTAAGCATTGTACTGTTATAAGTGAGCAGCACTCAAACAAACTCAAGTAAAATACAATAATTTTAGTTAATTGAAATCTCAGACAGGAACTCTTAAAATACACTGACCACTACTGCTCTGTCTGTTCATATCACTCGAGGTTGTAGTGTAGCTCTCAGAAGTTAAGGAAGGTGTACTTGATGTTGTTTGTTGTAGATAGTCAAAGCTGACATTCCCATAACATTGAGCCACTCTTCCATCAGCTGTTCCAATCTAATCACACACAACAATTTTTTATATGCTGGTTAAATTTTGCAAAATAAAAATGCATCATCATATCCAACAATTCTTCATTAATGAGATGAATATTTTAAAATTTTAAATAAAGATATTCTTTTCACTTTTCAGTGAAGTTCAAACAATCAGTAAAATAGAAATATATATTCAATTAGCATTTCCTTTATTGCTTTTCTTTTTTCTTTTCTTAAAACTATTTTTATATGATGTGGTCTATAGGGTAGGCTAATACAGTGATAGGCTCGTATTTTTCATTGACCGTAGGTACACGATGGATGATGTGGTCTATAGGGTAATACAGTGATAGGCTCGTATTTTTCATTGACCGTTGGTACACGATGGATGATGTGGTCTATAGGGTAATACAGTGATAGGCTCGTATTTTTCATTGACCGTTGGTACACGATGGGTGATGTGGTCAACATCACGCCAGCTGCATTTACTTCCCAGTGCTTTTTCTGGTACCAAATTGAGGCTGGGTTGACCTGAGAGCCGTTACAATCGGAGAAAATTCCATGCCAGCTGTGGTATTGAACCCGGACCACTAGCCTAAGAAACGAGTTCACTAACAATTGCTCTACTTCAATGCAAATTATCCATCTCTCTATCTCTTGATATATTTCTCTGTAATTTGATACACCCATTCTATTGTTCTATAAAAATGAAGATGTGTCATAAATAAACTTATATTTTTTTTTAAAATAAAGACCTCCTTTAAATGCATTTTGGCAAAAATAATGAATATTTTTTATCAGTCACAGCTCAAAAATAATTTTCAAATATAATACAGCTATGTTTGAAAATGCTAAACGTATCTGAAACAGTTTTAAAACAAATCCAATCATATGTACAACAAGAGGAAGACAAAAAACCCAAAAATCGAGTTAAATTACCTTTACATCTGCTTCAGTTATAAGTTCAGTTCTATCCAACAGAAACATTGGTACTCTTATAGCGATATTTGTTCTTGGGAGAAAACTTGGTCCATTGTTTGTGATGACATATTTATGGGTCACATTAAAAGGTTTGACATCTTTTCCAGTTGGACGGAATTTGTACGTAGGTTCTACTGCATCTTTCAAAGAGATCTTTTTGACTTCATCCACGTCAACCTCAGGTGGAGTGGAGGATCTGCACAGTAAGGTAATAGTGTACATCACTGCCTGACTCAACTGTTCTCAGTTTGTTAATTAAATTGCAATATCACACAGTTCAAACTGAATAAACAAGAAATCACCTGTAAGACTGATTCAGATTTGTAGACACATATTCAATTATCAATAAAGAAACAGGAATTATTAATTACTTTTCTTCAATGGGTAAACAAATGGAAAAAGGAAAATAAAAGGCAACATAGATTTAAAACTAAATGAAAGAGAGGTCTAGAAATACATATAGAAGAGATTTGTAGGCAGAGCTGAAAGGACTTGCATGTGATAACTAAATTGGAAAGACTTGACATGAGAAGGTTGAGGACCTATGCAGTAGTATGTGTAAATATAAAGAGAATATAAAGGCAAGAGATAAAGAGAGAGAGAGAGGGGTCTGAAATGGCAGTCAACACATTGCCAGAAATCATGAAAAATATTTGAAACATGCTAAATACAGTTAAAATATGTTAGATACAGTTAAAATATGTTAGATACAGTTAAAATTAAAATATGTTAGATACAGTTAAAATATGTTAGATACAGTTACAATATGTTAGATACAGTTAAAATTAAAATATGTTAGATACAGTTAAAATAGGTTAGATACAGTTACAATAGGTTAGATACAGCTACAATATGTTAGATACAGTTAGAACATGTTAAATACAGTTAAAATATGTTAGATATAATTAAAACATGTTAGATACAGTTATAATATGTTAGATACAGTTACAATATGTTAGATACAGTTACAATATGTTAGATACAGTTAAAATATGTTAGATACAGTTAAAACATGTTAGACACAGTTAAAATATGTTAGATATAATTAAAACATGTTAGATACAGTTACAATATGTTAGATACAGTTAAAATTAAAATATATTAGATACAGTTAAAATATGTTAGATACAGTTACAATATGTTAGATACAGTTACAATATGTTAGATACAGTTAAAATTAAAATATGTTAGATACAGTTAAAATAGGTGATATACAGGTAAAATAGGTTAGATACAGTTACAATATGTTAGATACAGTTAGAACATGTTAGATACAGTTAAAACATGTTAGATATAGTTAAAATATGTTAGATACAGTTAAAATATGTTAGATACAGTTACAATATGTTAGATACAGTTAAAACATATTAGATACAGTTAATACATGTTAGACACAGTTAAAATATGTTAGATATAGTTAAAACATGTTAGATACAGTTACAATATGTTAGATACAGTTAAAACATGTTAGATGCAGTTAAAATATGTTAGATACAGTTAACTCTTTCCACACCCATTTATTTCCTTAATTTTTAAGCAGTTAATTCAAGGAAGTAAAACAAAATTTTTTTAAAAATTACGATCCCAACTACTCCAATAAATAAACATATATATATATTATTATATACTAAATTGAAGAAAACTGGACAACCTAATAGAATAACAAAGTTAAAAAGTAGTAGAAGTAAAACAGTAGAAGTAAAACTAGAAAGACTTCTTACAAGGTAAGCAACTCTATGGTGCAGTGTGCGGTTTAAAGCGGCAACGGACCTGCCGTGGCACAGTGTGCGGCTTAAAGCGTGCAACGGACCTGCCGTGGCGCAGTGTGCGGCTTAAAGCGTGGAAAGAGTTAAAACATGTTAGATACAGTTAAAACATGCTAGATACAGTTAAAACTGTTTGTCAAATATAATCACTGACATAGTATTCCCAAAAGTAAAGATTTATTTGAAGGGCTACAGATTTAAGAACATGAAAATTTTGGTATTAAACAATTTTCAATAGTATCTTCAGCAGGGTCAAGATGCCAGGATGATTTCTTCAACTCACAAGAGAACTACTTTGATACAGGATGATTTCTTCAACTCGCAAGAGAACTACTTTGATACAGAATGATTTCTTCAACTCGCAAGAGAACTACTTTGATAACTGTAGAAAAAGAACCACACATCAAGTGAAGATCTATTTTGAATAAAAGTGTTGCACTTACCCAACAATTGATACATCAGCAATGATCTCAACATCAGTTTCTATCACAACATTGTTGTTTTCTGCAGATATCTCATTACTGTTTGCATTTCCAGGTGTAGCTTCAGCAGTGATCTTCAGCGTCTTCTTATTTAGTTCTATCTGTTCTGTATCAAACATAATATGAAGTTCAACAGTGGCATTCTTCTCCAGTGGTTTGTAGTAGTTGCACACAACCTTTGGAATAAAATGATTAATGGCAATGCATGATTTATCATTGAAATAAATAATGTTGTAAAATATTGTAAAACAGATCATGTAGTTGTCAGAATGAATAAATTGACTTCCTCATCTGAATTTGAGTATGGACAATTTTTTAAATACCCATTTTTTTTCGTTTTCTCTAATAATGTGTTCCCTCACAGTGTCAGGGTAAGAAGAAATCTATAGAATGAACTTTTGTGTGCTTCATAACTAGTGTTTTGTTTTCATTGTCTCTGTTATTTCTGAGTTCCATATTTTGCTTGGATGGCCTTTGTATTTCTACCCACTGTAGCGGAGTAACATTCCTCTTTGAGTCACACTATCTGTTGGTAATCTTTTTATGTGACTGAACCATTTAATTTGTTGTTTCTTGATGAAGTTCAGTACTGACGTTGTACCCATTTTTGTCCTGATGTTTTCATTTCAAACCGCTCTCATCTTGATACTCCCAGCATTCCGCACAGACACTTCATGTCTGTTGTGACTAGTTTTCTTCTATCGTTTGATGTCAGCATTCAGGTTTGGCACTGATAGCATAATATTAGGAGAAAGATTGTGTTGAAGATTGCTATTTAAATGCTATAACATGGTATTCTAACATTTATTTAGCAAAACATAAAGTATTATAATTGGACAAAATACATTGGTTATTGGTTACTAAACTAATATCGTAGCCTTCTAGGCAGACACATAGGTCTTCAGTCTTTCCCATAAAATGTTGAAGGGTACATGCTACACTGTAGCTTCAGATGTGGTACTTTAAAGAAGGCTTTTACATAATCTAACAATTACCTGTCTGTACAAAATTCAGAAGAGAAACAGTTACTGCTCGAGGTGTGGGATCTACTATAGCTCTGTCTGTACAAAATTCAGAAGAGAAACAGTTGCTGCTCGAGGTGTGGGATCTACTATAGCTATGAAAGCTGCACATCAGTCACAACAACAAACTCAACAAAACTTGTTGATTAAAGGGTTTTTATAAAGTAAAGGATCCAGTAAATCAATTGTTATTTGTTAGTTAACTGTGAAGCACAAAACTTTGTCATCTGAGTTATTTAAATGTAACAGTGATTAATGTTGAATCTATCCAGCGATTTAAGGAGTTTGTTATTATATGTTGTACGAGCAGAAATGGATGCATGAGGAGCAGAGTGAGGAATGAGTTTAACCAGTGAGCCAATGCAGTATACACTTCAACATCTGTTGAGAGAAACTAAGTATTTATGGGACTGCCCTGAGTGTTATTTTAGAAGAAAGACATACAAAACAATAGTTCTGAAAGAAACACACTAAAAACATTGGAGTCATTACTATCATTTGGCATAAAGATGCAATGCAATAAAGAACATGTGTCAATACAAAACTCCCAGTTAAGAACACTAAAAATAAAAAATAGTTATAGGCATAAGATCTAAACTGGACTCAAACATAATGCCAATAAACTCTGTGCATTGGTCAACAATCTGTCTTGGGAAATAAGGAAAACATAGCAACAAAAATCAGCAATAGATGGAAGGAAAATGGTCACTGATGACTAAAAACACCATTACTTTCTAACTTTGATCAAAGCAATGTAAATCTGAACTTTCCCAATTAGCCCTAGATATTGATAGATCAGCTTCTTATATTCAATGACAGCAAATAAACTAAGCAATGGATCACTGGCCATTTAAATACATAATGGAATAATAAAGCAGCATAGTTAGCTAAGAAGGGATCAATACAAGAACAGCCACTTACAACAATTCTCCAGATAGAAAAAATGAATCCTAAAAACAGCAAATAAAGAAATTTGACTGAGCAGATAGGGTACAGAAAACACTGGAAGAGAAGACTACAGACACATGACTAACTAAAACCCAATGGTCAGATTAACCATCGTACAAGGAGAGATCATTGAGCTATTTCTCAAATCCAAAACTAACACATACCACTTAATAATCACATAAACAGAACTGAGCTATAACACATTTCACAACATCATGAAACTGTTGTTTACCACCACTTTGCGCTCAAAAAGTTGGATAGTGTAGAGAAGATTCTTCTTCCTCCAAGACCAGATAAATACAACATATTATATGGAACATAACAACTTACAATACATAGATATCGCTACATGACATTGGACAGAAGACCTTGATCTTCTGAAGAAGAATTTTATCGCCAAGACATATATTACTTTAAACTCATTTTTCAATGAACAGATCTCGTTTGATGCATAAGCCATTTGTCTAAAATAATTGTCAATAATATAATTTATCTGAAATTCTTCAGGGGTTCCCAACTGTTTTGTCCTCATACTTTAAACAAAAAGTAAACATAATGACTTGTTTCCCCGCAAAATAATCAGTGAACCAGTAAAACATTTTATATATATATTTTCAAAGATCTTTCATCTTTCATCACCTGGAGCCCTAAATTTCCCATGGTGAAGATGAGATTTTTATCTTAAGAAATAAAAACTTCTTTCCATTCTACACATTGTGCAAGTTTGCTATTTTAGTTTATACTTTATTGATTGATTGATTCATAGGACTTTTATCATTTCACTTTGGTGAATAACCATGTATACCTGGATCTCTTTCTTACACAGGAAAATCTCAAAGGCAGTGGACAAACTATGTAGCTGTGATGAGGTTCCCTATTGTAAGCCTAATTTTGAGGATGCTGAAATTTTGAGGATGCGGTCGAGCAAAAAATAAAGAAAGTAATTTACTCCTTGAAGGAGAAATAACCTGATAATACAAGGGCAGAAATGAAATATCTCAATTAATAAAATATGAGCAGTCATAACATATTGTCATTTTGTGTTGCAGAACAGGACACAACTCTGCAGTCAATGTACAACATTCAAGTTTGGCAGCTTAGTCATGTGAACAATTGGACAGGCATCCCAGACTGCAGAGCACATGCTTGAAGACTGCCCCACGTATGATATACTAAGGAAAGCTCACTGGCCTAGTGACTCAATGCTGGAATGAAAACTACCTCTGTGTGAGCTAAAAAAGACAGTAAAGTTTATACAAGAGACAAATTTGAATATGCAGACAATATTTTAAGCTAACAAAGGGACGGAAATGTCTCAAGATTGATAAATTGGTAGACTTATACTTATTTCCTAACCTCTGAAACATTAGCTACCAAAACAGCAGATCAAATTTAGACTTACAGTGGTTCTATCTTGTCCATTTGACACAGTATTTGAACTCTCTGAAGCTAACTGACAAAACATTGCTGCACCTGACTGGAAGCCATTGTATGGTACATTGGAGTCAATTTCTATCTTGATTAATGTCCAGTATGATGGCTCTTGAGAATTTTTTACTGCAACAGCCACCTGTAGTTCCTGGTAACAAGTTTGATTAATTGTATGACAATTGTTCAAATATATGTTTAATTTAATGTCTCTTATTTTCAGATATATTTTAATTGTAGATCCCATGAGCATGTGTGTTAGTGATTAGTAAGGATTATAATTAAAGCACTTTGGACAGATCTGTAGGTGCTCCAAACTCCAGCCTAATATCTTTACCAGCGTATAACGACTGATCACACCTGTTCTGTGTTGATTAAAGCCTTAACATATTGTTCATGTCTAGCAATTCCCAGTTTTACTCTCATCTCTTTTTTCTCTGGATAGAGATGCAGATTTATACACGTCAAAATAAAAGTTCCTGGATGATGTTAACAGTCTTCACTGGTACCTCATAGTGTTTCAGGAAATTCTATATTGATTGCCTTTCTATGCTGTCAAATGCCTTCTTGAAATCCACAAAACACACATAGAGTGGAGTCTGATACTTCATTGCTTGTTCTATGATGGGTCCTAGGATTGCTATCTAGTCATTACAAGATCTATCTTTCCTGAATTCAGATTGTTGCTCTCTAAGCGTCTGGTCAATATTTGTTTTCATTCTGTCCAAGATAACCCTAGTGAAGAAGCTGCCTTTATTATTATTTTCTGCAAATTCATGACAAAATCAAAAGAATATCTCAAGCTATTTAGTGTTATGTGTGCCAGCTGCTATTCTGGCCTATTCCTATAATTATATAAGGTTTTCTTTCAAATAAGTATTTATATATCCCAATTAACAACATTATTAGTTTCAATGCTTGCTGAAGATGATAATCAGACATTTCCACAAATGTGTCCCCAGTATTGATAGTCAACCTGGTTGCTGATGCTCGTCCATGCCATATTGTCAGGCTGCTCTCTCTTATGTGTCCTTTATCTTACCAGTAATTTTTCCCATTGTGGCAATATGTTCTAACCACTAGTAGGATGATGTTAACATAATAAATGACACATACCCATTTTACATAAACTGACCTTTGTGTTGTTCGCTACAATACTGCGATACTCTCCAGACTGTTTGTTGTACTTTAATGTTCCTACAACACTCAAGTCCACGTTGCATTTGTTGTCAGTTCCACAATTGTTCACAAATGTGACCTGAATTAAACAAGAATAGTTTAGTCAAGTGCACTTACTTTCAGTTATAGCATGAAGAAGAAACCGGTTTAGGAATGAAGACATACAGAGAAAAAGTGAGAACAACATCAGTACTGAGCGTCATCAAGAAAGAAAAAAAATGAAATGGTTCGGTCACAAAAGCAGATTACCAACGGATAGTGCACCTCAAAGAGCAATGTTACTCTGATACAGTGTGTACAAAGCATAAAGCCAACTACACAGAAGGTGGACCTCAGAAATAACAGAGGCAGAGAAAAAACACTATTACTGAAGCGCCCAGAAAAACTAGCTCTAGAAATCTCTTCTTATCCTGACGCTGTAAGGCAAAACAGAATTAGAGGCAAGAAAGAAATGTCAATTTTGTAATGACTTTAACCCTTTAGCTGCTAAAGACGTATATATACGTTTTCCCATTCACTTCTAAAGACACATTAACAAGTCTGTTATTATCTCTCCTCTGTGGGCTAAAGACGTGTTAACACATTATACATTGCTACTGTCACTGCTACAGGCGTATATTCACGTTTGTGGCCTATAAACAAAGAGTAACTATTTTTAGCTCAGCCTTCGGAAAGTATGTAGCAGCGAAAGGGTTAATGTTAATCAAACTGTAAGCTCTAGGGTAAAAGTGAACTAGTGATAATATAGCATAATTGAGATCTCAGCAATCTCACAGACATTTTTCAGCTTTTTCCTCCGCCCTCTGCCATACCTTTGCAACCAACTGTTTCACCACACACACTTTGTCCCCACCCCTCTTTCCATTCTTTTCCCTAAACTAGTCATGTTTCCCTCACTCTATGTCTTCCTTTGAGCATACATAATGTATACAATACTGTTTAACATTTCATATAAATTAGAAAGGTGTTTTTAAACAATGATACTTTTGTAAGATTTGTATACTTACTTTTAGGCTGACATCGTTAGGCTTTACAGTATCCAGTATGGGGTATCCACTAACAGTTGTGTCCTCAATGAGGGTGTACTTGGCAATGATCTCAACTGGTGTAAATCTGTCTTGGTTTACTAGGTTCTGAGATGTTTATTAAACAAAGCAGTAAGATAGTTAGTATAAATTCGTTTCTTTTCTCTCATCTTGTTTTGCCTCACAGCATCAGGATAAGAAGAGATTAATAAAGCAGGCTTTTGTGTGTGCATCATAAACAGTGTTTTTCATTGCCTCTGTTATCTTTGAGGTCCACCTTTTGTATAAGAACTTTAGTATAACTAGTGTGTTTTTTTAAAAAGTTATTGAGAAAGGAAGCACACAATTATATACTCGTATTTTGTTTGAATGATTATATACCATCTTCAAGTCAAAGGTCAACTGTATTAGATATCCAACATTTTCTGCTTTTACAATAGTGGTGCATTATGCCAAACTATTTTTAGTCCATCTTTAAAGGTTTCCTCTCTAATTATACCACAGTCTTCCTCTTGCTCACAACCTTTACATCCAGTACAAAACATCCCTTAATATGTCCACATATTTTATGTCTCTCTGTTTGATTTCCTTCAAGAATTTCTACCAAAGTTGTATATATATGGCCCTTTTCATCTTTACAGACGGTCAATAGGCAAGTGTTTTACTGTGACAACTTCTGAGTTTTCGCTTTTCTCTATTGTTGTTCAGCTCGTACATAAGTCTCTTCTCAAAAGACTCTGCGCCCTTCCGTAATTTGGCTTTCCACACAACTGTCATCAGCTAGTCCCTCCCATGTGCTGAGATCTATAGAAAAGTTTTTCATTGAGGTTTTGCAGACATCTTTATATCTGAGCAGTGGTCTGCCCTGGTGCCTCTTCCTCCGAAAGTTCACAGAACAACATTTGTTTTGGTATGCAATAAGTTTCCATTCTTCTCACATGTCCCAACCATCTTAGTCGTCTACTGCTGAGCATGCCCATGATGGAAGGCAGATTTGCACGTTGTAGTACTTCAGAGTTGGTTATCTTGTCGTACCACCTGATGTTCATAATCTTGGAGAGACATCGAAGGTGAAAGATGTTAAGTCTCCTCTCGTGTCTTGAGTAGGCTGTCCATGTTTCTGAGCCATATAGTAAAGAACTAATTACACAGGCTCGATATATTTGAGTCTTCGTCTGCAATGTCAATTTTTTTGGTCCCACGCTCGCTTTGATAGTATGCCGAATGTAGTAGCCGCACTCCCTATACGGCGTACACTTAACCATCAACTGCCTACCAAAGTTGTAACCACTGATATATTAATGTTTCTGTTGTCATGAAATAAGCTCAATTCTTTTATAAATCCACAACTCAAATACAGCAATTTTGTTTTATGATCTCAATGTTTCTGTTAGTTAGTCTTTCCTCTTGGGCCTGTGGGCGCGCATAGGGCAGAGGTCATAGCTCTCCATGTCTCGCGGTTCGTTGCTATTTGTTTTAAGTCTTTAATGTTTACTAGGTCCATCGTTGAGCCTTCTCTGGTGATGGTTCTACGCAGTCTCTCTTGGTCTTCCTCGTTTTCTTTTCCCTCTGGTGTCCATATGAGGGATTGGTAAGGGAGTCTTCTCTCATCCATTCATCAATGTTTCTGTACCATACAGAAATACCAGATTGGATTATAATAATATATTACACACCTGGTAAATATACATTTTATTATCTTGTTTATTCATTTGTTATATAGTTTACAAGTTTTGTTAAATAAACACTCAAAATATATTTCATAGTATTGACAGGTATGCAGTTTACTCATCATCATCAGGTGCCGTCTCCACATCGAAGGTTGGCTGCAATGAATCTTCAGTATTCTCTGTCTTTCGCCTTGGTGTTGCACACTGCCAGACTGTAACCTGTCCATTTCTTAAAGTTTCCTCCCACTTATCTCTCGGTCTTCCTCTTGCTCTTCCCCTCAACTTTCCCCTCTAGTAAATGTTTTATCATGGTGTCATGTTTTTTTATGTGCCCAAAATACTTTACTTGTCTGAATTTTATTTCTCTTAATAATTGTTTCTTCATGCCTAGTTTTCCTAAAACTTGTTTATTTGTCTGTTTTTCTGTCCATGAAACTCTGCCTATTCTTCTATATATCCACATCTCAAATGCATCAATTCTGTCTTCTAACTGCTTGTTCATTGTCCATGTTTCCGAGCCATACATTAATATAGGATATATATATAGCATTTGATCATTCTCATTTTTAGCCTGTTTGTGATTTGTTTGGATGTCAGTAACTTTCTCATACTATTGAAATTATCCTTGGCCATTCCTATTCTCTTTTAATTTCTGTTATACATCTGCCATCATCTGTTATCATCTGACCGAGATATAAGAAGCTTTTTACTTGATGTAGTAATTCTCCATGTATTTTTATATTCATTTTAGGTTTCTCCATTTCCTTGTTGATTACCATAGTTTTTGTTTTCTGTATGTTAATGTCTAATCCATATTCCTTGCTAGTTCTGTCCAATTGGTCCACTAGTTCTTGTAGATCTTGTTCATTTTTTACTACCAATACTGTGTCATCTGCATATCTTAAGTTGTTTATTATTTTTCCATTGATCTTGAGTCCTGGCATTCCCTCTAGTTGTTTGAAGATTTTCTCTGTGTAGATGTTAAATAGGCTTGGTGACAGTATGCATCCTTGTCTCACTCCTCTCTTTATGTCTATGTATGGAGAGTAGCTATTTTCATATTTTATTATTGCTGTCTGTTCCCAGTATATGTTACTTATTAGTCTGATATCATCCTCATCTAGGCCTATTTCTTGTAGACATATGATTAACTTTTCATGTTGGACTCTGTCAAAAGCCTTGCTATAATCAATGAAACACAAGTAGATACTTTTTTGCACTTCTATACACTTGTCAGCGAGTAGTCTTATTTAAAGTATTGCCTCTCTTGTCCTCTGTTCTTTCTAAAGCCAAACTGTTCTTCTCCTACTTCTATGTCTATCTTGTTTTTAATTCTTTCATGTATGATCTTGAGTAGTATTTTTGTTATGTGACTCATCAGGCAGTTTACAAAATAAATATAAAAAAAATCAAAGTAGATTACACATTTTCATACAATGTTATATACAGTGGCGGCTGGTGATCATTTTTGTTGGTGGGACCAGACACACACTTTCAGGGAAACCATGATGTTGGGTTAGGTTATATTTTAATTTATTAAATAATAAATACACGTTATACATTATTTTTGGTGGGGCCTGGCCCCATTGGCCCTTAATGATGAGCCGCCACTGGTATATTAGGGAAACGGCATTGTTTGTTCTGCTCCCTTGTCTTCAACAACTCCACATTGTACATCACTGATTTGTGTTGCAAGTTTGTTCTGCATCCTTCTTATGATGGTTCATAGACAATCCACCTGACTTATTGTGCATAAGGCTAAATGTGCTGTCGTCTTTGCAATCAGTGACTTCCTAATTATTTGGACAAATGTATTCTTCTTCTTCTTCGAGTTCTCCATATCAACCACTTGTTAATCACTCTTTGTGATTTGTATGTCATCTAAGCCTAAGTGCAATTGTACATTGTGCAAGTTATGCGCTTACAAGTAGGCCAGAATTACGAGTATGCTTTTTATTCACTAGGGTAGCTTCCCTAGTCCCCTACCTCATTTGCCTCTTACAACAGGCCTTGTAGGTCACAGTGTTACTATTCTTTGCTCCCCTTGAGAGCCTCGGCAATACACGTGCATGGCAATTGATATGAGTATGGATTTCAGTAAATGGAGCGGGGTCGCAAGCACTGCAGGCACTAAAATCAATCAGTGCCAGCTCGTGCACTCCAGGGTCAGTGAGCTGGCACTGATTTAGATCCTACCCCACCTCCACGTGGTGGCCCTGAAAACAGTCAGAGGATCCTGTCTGGCTAAGTGGGTAGGGATCGAGGGAGAGCTACATGTATAGGTAGTAGCGCAAGCAAGAAATGTTATACATGTCCAAAATCCTGAATAAATGCACGCATTTCCTGGCCGATATCTGATGAAAAGTTGCTCAAATGCAAAGTGAACGCAGGAAATAATAGCGTACAAGTTGTCTGTGAACGAATACCAACTTCTCCGGAGTCAATAGCCGCAATATAATTGCAAGCTGTGGGCAAGAATCCATGAGAATGATGTAACAAATCAATGGTCGCACCACAATTTCCAACTCTAAGCAAGTGTCTCTGAGAACACTAACATTTCGTGATGACACAAGGGAAGATTGCAGTAAACTCCGTATCGGCCAGCGCAAACCCTAAGGTTGTGCTCTTGTGTCCTTGGACAACCGGGAAAGGTACTGTTGCACGAGTGCAAAATATAATATTGCATTTTAGTGTTGGGAAAAATATGTGTGCTTTGTTAGTCTTTGATGGAAAAGTCTTAATCCACAAGGTAGCAGGTAGTTGGAAAACAGACTTTTAGCAGCTGATGATCTGGCATGCAACCTACATGACCTGCCCAGCAAGTCTATGCCTGCATATGTAGATACTATGAAGACCTGCTCTGTCAAGGACTATGGTATCTGGGATTTTATCTTGATTTCTGATATTTGTCCCTTTTCATAAGATGACTGTGTGGAAGTGGTTAAGTATTTTAGCATGCCGCTGATACACAGTCCATGATTCACATAACCTTAGCAGTTGACTGTTTAATTTTGCAAAAGAAAAATGCATGCCACCAAATCAATTGAAAGATTTTACTAGACACAGACAATTGTGAAAAACATGATTAATTTCATAGTATTTGATAACTAAGATATAGACGTCCTCCTGTTTACTCACCTCTTTCAGCACAGCCAAAAACATTGTGCAGTCATCAGTAACACTCACAGACAACTGCTTTTCATACTCTGGTATAGATTCCACAAAGCTGCCATTAGTTAGTCTTATAAAAATCCTCTTTAGGTGGGACCGAACTTGTACATCTGTGTCAAACCCAACCTTGAAAGCTGTATTAAAAGAAGCATCAAGTGCAAGTTAATATATTTGACTAAACTACCATTAGACAGTTTGATTCAAATTCCCTTTATATATGAATACCTGTAAATATCTTGAGGTATTAATCTATACAACAAACTGAAAACCACACACAACCTATCTTCTTGTAGTATAGATAAAAACTAAGCCAATGTCGGTTTCAAGACCGGATGAAAAATGAGGAGGACTTGTGCGCAAGGCCAGCTACCTCATCACAAGAAAACATGAGAGCTACAGAAACTTGCAAGAAAGGATGCCATACCGGTAAACAGACCAGCCTGGTGGTGTATAGTGCACCTAATGTATCAATGACAGTTGCTGATCAAAATTAGAAACATCTGTTATAAGAAGGTGAAGATGAAGATATGATCAAAGAATAACAAAGCAGGCATTAAAGTGGGAGACAAATGGTTCAAAAAAGTAGAGTACGCACTAGGTAAACCCTGAAATGAACTTTGCTGAGAGAGGCAAAGAATATCAGACTCAATTCCATGGAAGAGACTGAGCGAGTTGCCCATGACAGAGTGGTATGGAGAAAATACTTGCAGGTCTTATGTAACGTATAATACAATGTACGAGTGGAATATATATATGATATAGATAAAACAAGAAAAGATATTGAAATATCTAGGTGACTGGATAATATTAGATGTGAGATGTAGCTTACAGATAAGCAGCGGAATAAAACATGAATAGTTAGCATTTTAGAAAAATGAAAAACACACTTTGCAACAAATATTTGTCTACTGAGACAAGAGAAAAAAGCTCTTTACTGTTACATATACAAATAAAATACACGAAGGTGAATATTGTACAATAAACAGACATGCAAGCAAAAACTGGATTCAATCATGTTGTATTTTTTACAGAAGAATGTTGAGAATCTCAAGGATAGTTCCAGAACTGACTGTGTCCCCTCTGTAATATAAGGTTGTTCAGCTCAATTTGAAATGCAGAAATTCCGGTTGAATCCTTAGTTATTTATTGATGAAAAGTGTGTTAATAATACTGATATTCTTTAGCATTAAATTTAATTTGTGACACAATATAACGTTATTTGTACATGTTGGATTGTTTTGTTAAAAGGAATTCATTTTTATCTAACATTACTGGAATGCAAGGGTCATGTGACTTGAGTGGTCTGAATACTGGTAATTTTCACTTAAGCTGAACGATAGCATGACCACTGAGTGCTGTGGTTTGATAAAAAGTTCTATGAACAGAGAATTGTTGCTGAGAAGAATTATATATACTAGTTGTCATGGAATACTTAGTTTTACACAAGTTAATTTCTCTTTCAAAGAACATTCTATACATGTTACACTACAAATATATATTGATACAAATGTCTCTAGCTTGCAGAATTACAAATAATAATTAATAATAATAATAATTAATAATAATAATAATTCCTTTTGTACGTTACATAGAACCTGCAAGCAATTTCTCCATACTGCTCTATCCTGGGCAACTTGCTCAATCTCCTCCATGAAACTGAGACCGATACTTCTTGCCTCTCAGCAAAGTTTGTTTCAGGGTCTCCTTAGGTCATCCTCTCTTCCTTGAACTCTTTGCATCCCACTTCAATGCCTGCTTTGATATTCGTTGATCATTTCTCCTCAAGGTGTTTCCAACATATCTCCATCTTCTCTTTCTTATAACAGTTGTCACTAGTGGTTGACCAGACATGTCTCTGATTTTATCACTTCTCTTGAATTCGTTCCATTTTATATTCATTATTTTTCGCAGATACCTATTTTCAAATGCATTCAACTTGCTTTCTATATCTTTAGTCATTTTCCAACTCTCACTAGCATATGTTAGAATTGATACAACATTTGAATTGAACATTCGTAATTTAGTTTTAATACTATATAACTTGCAGTTCCATATTTTATTTAGACTTTTAAAAGCAGATTTTGCTTTGCCAATTCGTATCATAATTTCGTTTTTAACATTTCTTGTGCAATCAAAATTGCTACCTAAATAGGTGAACTGCTCTGTTATTTTTATCATTTTAGATTCCAGTGTGATATCTGCATTACTTGCCATAGGTGTCTTCATTATATTTGTTCTTTCATAGCTTATCTGCAGTCCAACTTTTGATACTATAGATGACAAGTTGTCTGTTTTTTTTTGCATATCTTGGTTGTTTCTACTTAACAAGGCAATATCATCTGCAAAATCCAAATCTTCTAGTTGACTATTTTCTACCCAATCGATGCCAGTTTCGTCCCTGCAACATTTTTGCATCACCCAGTCAATGGTCACTCCAAACAATAGCGGAGATGGAATACAGCCTTGCTTTACTCCGGTTTCAACCATAAACCAGTCGCTCTGTCCACCATCAGTGCGAACTGCACACTGTGAACCATCATAGAGGCTCTTAATAATGTTGATTATTTTGTCTGGTATTCCATAGCATCTCAATATTCCACAGGGAGATTCTGTGTAGACTATCAAAGGCTTTTTAAAATTCGATGAAATTTAGTAGAATTGTTGTTGCTTCTCAATATGTTCCTCCAAAATTAGTTGTAGGGTAATTATTTGGTCTAAGCAGCTTCTCCCAGGTCTAAAACCAGCTTGTTATTCTCTCAGGTTATGTCCAATGCTCCTTTGATTCTATTAAGAATGATTTTACAGAAAGTCTTAGTCATTACTGATAATAGGGTGATCCCTCTCCAGTTGTTGCAATCTTTGAGATCACTATTTTTGGAGATCTTAACAATAATTCCCTTTTTCCAATGATCTGGGACAGTTTCTTCTTCCCATACTTTATTAAATAGTTCTTGCACCTGGCTAATAGTTGTATCATCAGCCGTTTGAGCATTTCTGCAGTAATGTTGTCATCACCCACTGCCTTATTTTTTATCAAGGAACGGATTGCCTCCTTGAACATAGTTACATTTATAATTTCTTCGTTAATTGGTAGAGAGTTGTTTCTTGCCTCTTCGTCAAACTTGAGTAGTATTGGTAGATCATGTCTATTTAGGATTGCTTCAAAATGTTTTGCCCATCTTTTCTTCTGCTCGGTATCTGATGTTAGTACTTTACCATCTTTACTCTTGATTGGGCCACCCTTTGAAAAAAGTTCCAGTAAGTTGTTTTAGTGTATTGTTTAGCATTTTACAGTTTCCAGTCTTAGCTGCCTTTTTCCCTTCTTCAGCCAGTCTATTGACATATGCTCTTTTATCTCTTCTAGCCGCTCTTTTCACTCCTTGTCTTTTAGTCTATATTCTTCTTTAGCTTAGATTTCATCTGTTGCAATTTTACTATTGAATATCAGCTAGTTTCAGGTAACAGCAATAATAAAAGTTGCTGAGACTTCACTTAATAATACACTGACATTATACACCATTAAAATCACTCTTCATTGGATACCTGGAAACTTAGGCATACAAGGCAACAAAAGCAAACTAACAAAAACTAGGAGCAGGTGTGGAACAAAACAACACCCACCAAAAATACTGATAGTTACACAAATACTGCAGAACAACTCTGTTAATAAAATAGCTGAGCTAATAAAAAAAAAGCTCATGTATAAAGAAATGATAAATTGTTAAAGAAAATTCTACATCAACAGACTACCAAGAAGCAAACAAAGCATAATTCTCAAACATTACACAACAGACTCAACAATCATAAATTCAATAAATCTTCCACACAAGCCACATTTTAAAATTCCAGTTAATTCACATGACACAACAAATTTTGTACTTCTCACATGCCTAAAATTCACAAAAAAAGAAATAAGCTATTTCAAACAACAATTTCAAACACACTATTTCTATAGCACTGTTCTACTACTACAAAACACACACAATTTTCTAAAGGTCTAAAGGGCCTTCAATCTTTACATAGAGTTTGACCCATATGACTCAGTTCCTATCTGCAAAAATGGCACATCACCTGCAGAGAGTATTGCACAAACTCCGTAGCTCTGGCAACAGTCCTATGGGTCTCTAGAAAAAATGTAAGTAATCATAAGTAGAATTGTGCAGTTTGAATTAGAAGCCAAGACCTTCAGAACACAAGATGAGGACTTAGCCACAGAGACCCTTGACACACTTTCAACACATGGCAACAGCTGGAAAAGGGCAACTCGTTCAGCAGTTGTACTTCTCAACAACAGCAACATAATGTTAGTGTATTGTTTTTACTAGTTGAACAAATTCACTTAAAAAAGTATTTATTCACAATTCATTAACCCTTTCTATTGTTCTTTGTTACTCCCTTCTTGGTGCAGACATGATTCTTAAATATATTTGCAGTTTTGTTCTCTTTATTACATGCACTTTGCTATTAAATTTTAGTAAAGAGTGATTTAATTGTTGCAATCTTAAAAAGTAATGAAATTACATATAAATTGTTTTAAGGGGTTTGGTTCTGTAAAAAATATTAGTTTTGGTCAAAAACATCAATTTTTCAAAGTGTTTAGTGCTATAAAGTACTTCTTCTACGAGCGCTTCATATCGACTACATGTTAACCACTCTGTGCGATTTGTATGTTATCTGTGCCTAAGGGCAATTGTAAGTTGTGCCAGTTATGTACCTACAAGCACATCCGATTTTGGCAATGATTTTTATTTACTATGGTAGCTTCGCTACATCCTACATAAGTCGTCTCTTACGACATGCCTTTTAGGTCGCAGTGGTACTATTCTTTGCTTCCTATGGCCCTGCACCACATGGGAGCTATAAAATATATTTGTACTATTGATTAACCACAAATTATGTTGTTTTGTTTGCATATTAACATTAACAAATTAATAAAAAAGCCCAATTGTAATATTTTTCATTCACATTGCAAGTTGAAAACTGAATTTTCTCAAAAGCATTTTTTGCCATTTGGTATGTGTCGGAAATCCCTGAGTTTTAACTAATACAAAAGCTAGATACACAAAATTTGAGATGATAATCAATCCCACATATAAATGTGTAGGTACCTATTTATTCCAAATTACATTTTTTTTCAATATTTGGTTTTAAAATTAACTTTTTATGTAAAATGATGACACGTTTTGTGTGGGTTTTTTGCCAATCATAAGTTTAAAAATACAAATAAAATATATTTCTTGAGATTTTACAAAAAATAAGTGCCCCAGCACCTCTTGATATGCTTGCAGTTTTTGGATCATCGCTATATTTATCAATATATTAGTTTGTTTTGTAAATTTTAGAATTCTAAATATGTGTACTTTTTTAAAGATGTGGCTGTTGTCATCGCAACCATGCAATGTTTTTTTAAGCTTTAATATAGATCTACATTCATAGTGTAACATGCTCATTATAAAATAATTGCTCAAACTTAATTACTAAAAAATTATTTTTTGGTGAATAATCCTTAATGGTAATAACTTACTAAGTGCTGTGTTGCCTCCTCCTCTCAGTGTATATTTCATACACAGGTTGATTTTAAAACAACCACCCGGCACCTCTGCTAGCTTGCAATTTTGTTCAATCTCAACTGGGTTGGGCTCAGCAATCAGGCTTGCGATAACATCAACAACTGGCCTGCATATATAAAAAAAACAATTATTATGCCCTCTGTGTTCTGCGTGTTTTTGTTACTACTGCCATTCAATTAGTATTCCAATGATGGTATCACATCTAGCGATATGTGATATGAAGTTTCTATGCAGAATGCTGGGAGTATCAAGAATAGACCAAATTAGAAATAGAGACATCAGGGAAAAAGTGGGTACAACATCAGTACTTTACTTCTTCAAAGAACAACAAAATGGTTCAACAACATAAGCAGATTAACAACAGACATCACACGTCAAAGACCAATGCTACTATGATACAGTGGATACAAAGCAAAAGGCTGTCTATGCACAAGATGGATCTAAGAAATAACAGGCAGTGAAAAACACTATTTATGAAATGCTCACAAAAGCCAGTTCTGGGAAAACGCATTTTATCCTGACACTGTGAGGCAAAACAGGATTTGAGAAAAACAAAATGATTGTATCCTTTTGGTCTTGAGAGAATAGATGTAGGGCCCATAGTGGATTTTATTTCTACTTTCTACTGTTATGTTATATATCAGCAACCTATCTTAGTCTGGCTTCATCACATCTTAGAACACTGTTTTCAGATCCTGTCTCCAGCTGAATCTGCACTGGCAAGCTCTTACTAATCTTGTGTATTGATGTCAAGCATCTTCAAGTCACCCTTGCATCATTTTTGTAACAAACGATGGGTTGCCACACTGTTCTTTTGCCAGTATCATAAAGTGTAATGGCAAAAGAGTGACAACAAAAGAAGAAGATTCTTTGTTAACTTTTTTCTTTGATCTCTGATTACAGTATGTGGCAATCATGTGTGAGTTAGATAAGCCAACAACTCATACAGTATGTGGCAATCATGTGTGAGTTAGATCAGCCAACAACTCATACAGTATGTGGCAATCATGTGTGAGTTAGATCAGCCAACAACTCATACAGTATGGGACAATCATGTGTGAGTTAGATCTGCCTACAACTCATACAGTATGTGGCAATCATGTGTGAGTTAGATCAGCCAACAACTCATACAGTATGTGGCAATCATGTGTGAGTTAGATAAGCCAACAACTCGTACAGTATGTGGCAATAATGTGTGAGTTAGATCTGCCAACAATTCATACAGTATGTGGCAATCATGTGTGAGTTAGATAAGCCAACAACTCATACAGTATGTGGCAATCATGTGTGAGTTAGATCAGCCAACAACTCATACAGTATGTGGCAATCATGTGTGAGTTAGATAAGCCAACAACTCATACAGTATGTGGCAATCATGTGTGAGTTAGATCTGCCTACAACTCGTACAGTATGTGGCAATAATGTGTGAGTTAGATCTGCCAACAATTCATACAGTATGTGGCAATCATGTGTGAGTTAGATAAGCCAACAACTCATACAGTATGTGGCAATCATGTGTGAGTTAGATAAGCCAACAACTCATACAGTATGTGGCAATCATGTGTGAGTTAGATCTGCCAACAACTCGTACAGTATGTGGCAATCATGTGTGAGTTAGATCTGCCTACAACTCGTACAGTATGTGGCAATAATGTGTGAGTTAGATCAGCCAACAACTCATACAGTATGTGGCAATCATGTGTGAGTTAGATCAGCCAACAACTCATACAGTATGTGGCAATCATGTGTGAGTTAGATCTGCCTACAACTCGTACAGTATGTGGCAATCATGTGTGAGTTAGATCAGCCAACAACTGCTACAGTATGTGGCAATCATGTGTGAGTTAGATCTGCCTACAACTCATACAGTATGTGGCAATCATGTGTGAGTTAGATCAGCCAACAACTCGTACAGTATGTGGCAATCATGTGTGAGTTAGATCAGCCAACAACTCGTACAGTATGTGGCAATCATGTGTGAGTTAGATCAGCCAACAACTCGTACAGTATGTGGCAATCATGTGTGAGTTAGATCAGCCAACAACTCATACAGTATGTGGCAATAATGTGTGAGTTAGATCTGCCTACAACTCATACAGTATGTGGCAATCATGTGTGAGTTAGATCTGCCTACAACTCATACAGTATGTGGCAATCATGTGTGAGTTAGATCAGCCAACAATTCTTACTTGATTCATCTATTTTAATTTCTTCTCCATTTTCATCTGCTCTAATGGTGGTCATTTTGTTAATGTATTCATTTATTTACAGTATATCTATCATAACATAGTCATAGTGTAGTATGGGAAAATGTACAAGCTGATGTGCTGCATCAAGAGCATATGTGAAGGAACATGGAATGTAGACATGGGATACATACGGAGGTCAATGAATGATAAGTTGCTGGAGAAGGACATCACATTAGATGAATTAGCAAGGATTAGAATAAAGAAATTTGGAATCAAGTGTGGGACGAGCAGGAAGGGAGTTACAAGAGAACAATTACATAAATAACAACTGTGTGGCAGAACCAATCAGTATATATGTACTTCACTATTTACTGAAGGACACTGAGCACTTATAGGTCTGCCAGAGTGCAATTATTTTTGTTTATTTTTTCTATTCCTTAATCCTGGGTTGCCTTATAGTGTCAGGATAGAAATAGCAAAATGACACTATTTCTAAGACAATGAATACATTGAACAATATTATAACAAAAATATAGATCAATGTCTATTATCTTCCTTTCTTCTTTTGTCCTTCTCTGCTTTTTTGCCACTAGGTGTAGCAGGTTTAACTGGTTATTGGTTATTGGTTACTAAACTGACGTCATTGCACTCCGGGCAAACCATAGGTGCTCAGTCTCCCCAACAGATATCGAAGAGTATGCATACTGATGGTTCCTGTGGCTCGCTGATTAAACACACCTCTCACTCTGCCTCTCAGGCATCCAGTTCGACTTGAACAAAGGGTAATTCCAAACTGCTTAAATCGCTTGATCGATTCAACATCGATTTTAGTGTCCTCATCCAACAGAGAGTCTCAAGAGACCAAGAATATCCCCTTATCCATCTTCAACTCCCCAACAATCGATGCTGTTGATGCAAGCCTGTCCGCTCTCCATTACGCAAACACCCGCATGCCCAGGACAGTATATCCACGTAAGCCGCTGGAGGTTAGAAACTTCTATAGACGACATCCACTCATACCGAAACCTGCCCTTCTGGATCTTGTGAAGCATCGACTGAGAGTCAGATACAACAACTGCCCCAGTAAATGAAGTCCCAGAAATCCAATGGAGGGCAGCAGTAACGGCCTCAACCTCCATCCTCATACTAGAAGTAGTTGTCCTGTATGCCCCACTTCGCTCTGCAACAACCCTACCATGCGCATTAGCCAAGAAACCCCAGCCGGATTTCTCACCACGTTGAACCACCCATCGGTATATACAACAACATCATCATCCCTTGCATTATCTTCTATCAGCTGCTTAACTGCGAGATCAGCCTTCATGTTGCCCCAATCTCTACATTCTCTTCCAAGAGTAATGATAACGTTGAGATAGTTCATCATGCTTCCATCTGTTGGGATCCATTCTTCCCTTTTGGTAGAGTCGCAACCGTAGTCACCTGGCCAATCGTTCTCTCAGCCTGGGCCATCCACGACATGCCACGCTTGATTTCGTGCCCTTAACATCATTAGTGTTCCTGTGAAGTGGATGTCTCTTATCCAAGTAACCCGATATATGCCTTGGTTTGGGCGATTGCATGACGGGAGCGTAGTGACAGAAGGCCAAGCATATATCTCATCTTCACAATGGGGGTATCTCTAGTGCAGCCCAGAACTATACGCATACCTTCATTCTGAACCCGCTTCAAGTCGTTCACATTGTGATCTTGATATCGTAAGAATTCGAGTCCGTAATCTACCACTGACATTACCAGTCGATCGAACAAAAGGGCAAGTAGTCTCTGCTCAAGGTGTGCGGCCACCATAACTTTGAGAGCCGCAAGACCACGCTTGCACCGCTGTATCGTCTGTTCAATATGGTGTTTGAAAGATAGACTACGATCAAAGGTTATTCCAAGATAGCGAAGCCTGTCTCTGCGCTCGATGGTATGTTCATCAAAGATTACACAGGGTAGGTCAGCCTTGACGATGTGATTATTCAACGAGCACCACAACATACACGCTTTTTCAGAATTGACCTGAGAGCGAGACTCTCTACACCAACCCGAGATGGTATGCAATGTTTTCTGAATGTCGTCAACCATCTCAATCTGATTTTAATGTCAGATTCAGCTCCTCCGTCATGGCTGAAGGTTTAACTGATGATCAGTTTCCGAGATAGTGCACGCTCGCTCGCTTGATATGCTGTGATATTGTGGAGTTTTAAGATGTCTGTAACTCCATCAACCCACCTTTTTCTTGGTCTGCCCCTTCCTCTTGATGATTCCATTTTCAGGTTGTATGCTCTTGCAACTGGTGTATTCGGGTTCATTCTGACCAAGTGGCCAAACCATTTGAGTCTCTGTTTTTCAATAAATCTAATAACAGGTGTTGTTCCGACTGTTCTTCTAATTTCTTCATTTCTTAAATGGTCTCTTCTTGTTTTATTTACTGCTTTCCTCATTTCACATGTTTCAAATGTTTATTATGCACTAAAAATGTCTTTCAATAAAATCGAATAACAGGTGTTGTTCCGACTGTTCTTCTAATTTCCTCATTTCTTATATGGTCTCTTCTTGTTTTATTTACTGCTTTCTTCATTTCACATGTTTCAAATGTTTATTATGCACTAAAAATGTCTTTCAATAAAATCTAATAATGTATCTTTACATGACATATAGCGTATTTTCATATACACAAGTTTATTTATGTACCTTTAATAGTAATTGTAACAACTCTCAGGTTTGTTATATTCATTGTTTGCTCAATTATTAATATTAGAGTCGCAGTAATGTATATCTTAGTGAACTCGCTTCTTAGGTTAGTGGTTCGGGTTCAATTACACAGTGGGTGTGGAATGCTTTCCAAACTTCACGGCTCTCAGCTCGACACAGTCTCAATTGGGTAACAGGAAAAGAACTGGAAAGTACAGGTGGCTGTGTGATGTTAATCACATGACCCATTGTGTGCAGGCGGTCAATGAAAAGTATGGGTCTAACACTGTATTACACATATATACCATTTGGTATAACAAAAATGTCAGCTTGATTTTATTTACTAATCAATGCTCTTCAGACATATAGTGCGAAGGAGTTATAGAATATTTGATGGTAAAAGGTAAAATAGAAGAAAGGAGAGATTGTGGAAAACAGAGGAAGAGGGTACTGGATGGTCTGATATTATGGTTTGACGAGTGATCGATATCAGAACTGATTTACTGCACCAGATAGAAATATTTGTGAAGCGACATTATCGCCTATGCCGGCAGGTTAATTAATTGCTTGATTGACCGATCTCTCTAATCTATGCTATTATCAAAGTACCTTCACCAAGAACATTACCTGGTCTTGAATACAGCAATGATGTCACTAGCAATAGATGTTGCAGCAAATATAGGGTATTTCTGAATTGTTGTGGCATGATCTGAGAAAGCGAATCCAAAACCTATAACAGGCACTGACAGACCTTTGGATATCTAGAAATATATAACATTATAGGAGTTCATTTAAATGTTAATATTAAGAAAACTTGAATTACTTTTAAGAAACTAAATTTGTAACTAAACTTGAAACTGAAGCCGAAGCTGTGGTTGATAACAGCAAAGTTGATAATATGATGCCCTGGTGACCACATTCTGGGAAAATTTTGTGTTTTGATATAAATAATGACTCCGAACATGGCCATGCTAGCACTAGTCAAATTAGAAGACAAGATCTTTCCAAATACAATTGCCGTTTCAAATCTTGGAAGTGTTATCAGCCATGACGGAGGAGCTGAATCTGACATTAAAATCAGATTGAGTAAGGTGCAAAGTGCATTCATAACTCTTCAGAAAGACTGAAAACCAACAAAAAAAAGAATCAAACCTAAAATTAATATATACCCCAGTTGTGTGCTATTAACTTTATTGTTCGGATCAGAATGCTGGAGAATGACAGAACAAGATATGATTACATTGTAATCTTCCATACAACTTGTCAGCAAAAGATCTTACACATCTCCTGGCCAAGAACTATATCAAACCAAGAACTGCTTACACAGTGTTAGTAAGAGAATATGAATACCATCATCCTAAAGGAACGTTGGAGAATGATTGGACAAGGGTTATGAAGGGTTACTCAGTCATGACAACTGCACCACGATGGACACTGGATAGCAGACAAAAATATGGAAGAACAAAAACAACATGAAGAAAAACAGTAGAACTGAAACTGATAGAAGAGAATCACAACTGGAACACAATACCAATAACAACCATGGACAGAGAAGAATGGTGTGCTTTTGTTGCTGCTTTCAGTGACTAGGGAGTCATAGAGAAAGATTATTTGTTTTTGAACCCAACAAATAATTACGAATCATGAATATTATGGTTCATAAAAGGTTTATAACATTAGAAGTAAAACCAACTGTAGGTAAAGTGCAAAACCAAATGAAACTACAAAATAAGCACCTGTGGTCATTAATTGATACTCTGTGATGAAAAGATATAGTAGATATCTTACAGTGGATAGCAGAACATACTACCATACAGTGTATACCAGGACGCAACAACGTACAGGGAAATGAAAGAGAAGACATCCTTGCAAAGGCAGGAGCAGATGGTCAACAACATGACAGTCCAATAACACTGCAGACTGTTAAACAAATAATAAGAAGTAACAAAAAGTAGGAGTGGCTGAATGAATGGGCAAAACAGTCAGAGCCCTCTTTAAACACATGACCACTCCAAATCCAAATGATGCCATAAGTCACCTCACACGACAAGAACAAGTCATTATTTTTCAACTCAGGACACAACTTGTGCCCCTGAATGCTCACCTACATCGCATCCAACCAAAGGTTACTCCACAATGTCAACTGTGTGACTATTCACAAGACATTGTTGCACACCATCTTTTCCAGTGTCCTGCACTCAGTGACTTATGTCACAAGTACTTACCCCCATACCCAGATGCTGAAAATACTCTCTATGCTAACACACCACAACTCAGACAGACCTGTCAATTCACTGCCATGGCCTCAAGTCGAAGGGCAAATGCTCAGATGACTACTGGATCAGAAAAGTAAAAGTAAAGTAAAGGTGAAAAGATAAATATGTTATTTAAAAAATATGTGAATAGTTGCCTACCTGTTTTGCTGTGATTCTCTGACTATGCAAAGTAGTCAGTCCAGAAGGCCCTCCAAGATAAATATAGATACAGCCATCCCCTTCATCTTCACCAGGTGCCCCAACAGCAACATCTTAGATTCAAAGAAAGCATAAATTAATGCGCATTTAAGATAGAGTAAACACCGAGATGTAGTTTGTGATAGTGTGACTTGTTGTATATTGCATAACAATCACAAACAGAAAAAGATATAGGAACATGTAGTCTTTTTCGCTTATTTAAGAATAACTATTTATAAGCAATCCATTCTGACTTTTGTGTTTTGAGTCATTGAGAGTAAATGTGATGGTATACAGTTTTTGAGCAGTTCAATTGCAAAATTGTGCATATTTGAGTCCAAAACCAGAATGCATCATTTTCAATGTTTTCAGCAAACAGGCAGTTGCTGTGCAACTAGAGCATAGGTTCCCATAGTGGTCGGTACAGACCCCCTCCCCAGTAGGTGCTGAAGCCTTCCAGGGAGATGATAGTGGGTTCAGAAGCATTTGGGGGTGGGGGAATTTTTTCCTCATGATTTTGCGATTGAATAATCATAAAAAATTTGAATTCTGCATCTTAATTCATCTTATGCTCATCTTACATGATCCATTGTTTCATCAATTTTCTATTTCATGTATATACTCATTTGAAAATTGACCATGTATGACAGAAATATATATATATATTTTCTCTGTCAAAGTGAAAATAGAGCATGCTTATATATGTGGGGGAATGTTGATAAACTGTTATAATGGGAAGGAGGCGTTACAAAGCTTATGTCATGCAAAGTGGGCGTAGGCCAAAAATGTTGGGAGTCTATGATCTAGAGCAACATTTCCCAAAGTGGGCGGTAGGCCAAAAAAGTTTTGGAAACACTGACCTAGAGGTTATCGTCATATAGATCTTAAGCTTCCTTTATTTTCAATATTTCTAACAGGCAGTTGTTGAGCATCTGAAGAATAACCCAATATCTATATTCAATTTGCTGATGATTGGTACTGTTGATATAAGCCTATCTGCTCTCTCAATACCACAAACATCTGGATGTTCAAGATAGTCAATTCCTGTAATGTTTCCTGAAGTTGAAAGCATTGATAGTTGACATCCATTTACATTGCAACCTGTCTTCTTCTTCTTCGAGAGCTCCATATCGACTACTTGTTAATCACTCTTTGTGATTTGCATGTGATCTGAGCCTAAGAGTTTATGGTATGGTGTGCCAGTTATGTACCTACAAGTAGGCCAGTATATCCGATTTCTGCGATGCTCTTTAATTCTTCTTCTTTGCGTTCGTTCTTTACGACCAATTTTAATCCCTTTTGTGATATGTTTGATCTTTGCCAAGAACGTGTATACGTTGCACATTGGTTTGGTAGGCCCTAAACGCATAGACTTCTACACGTTTAGGACACTGAATCCGATTTCAGCCAAACCTCCTTAGTTACGACATGCATGGCAGGTAACAGTGGTTCTATTCTTTACACCCCACATGTGGCCCTTAACCACTCGGCGGCTCTTTAATTTACTAGGGTAGCTTTCCTAGGTCCTACATCAGTCTTATCTTACAACAAGCCTTGTAGGTCGCAGTGGTACTATTCTTTGCTACCCTTGGGCCCCAGCACTTTTTTAACATCTTGACAAGGAATGATAACTAATTAACCTGAGCTTAAATCCTCTTCAAAAGACAACCAGAAGAAAATAAAAATAATGTTAAGGAACTCATTCTCATAACAGCTGCACAGGCTAAATTGATCATCTATAAAGATGAAAAAGGCCATATAATTCACATTATGTTAGCCTGTTCTAAAAACATATTTATTTATCTACCAAGCCTCATTTTAACTCATCAAAAGTTAGTTAAGAAATAGTAAATGACAACTTAATTTGTGCATGCACCTGTAGAATAAAATAATTTAAAAAAAATTAATCTGACCTTATGTTTTTTAATTTGGCAGTTAAAGTGTTCGCAAGCAACAGAATTGAATAATTTTATATGAATTTTACCATTATGCTTGTCTAAATTTATATCTCCAATATTTTGAATTGCAGATCCAAATCTAGCAAATTTTTGCTTGGTTCCTTCCAAGATGCCTACCTGCTCCAGATCCTAGGAAGATAAAAAAAAATGGAAGAGGTTGTTTGTCTGTTTTCATGTAAATTATATATCAACAGTATATCATGTAATGCGATTTACATATACACAACCATGTCTTTCAAAACAATTTAATATTACATGAATTACAATTTTAGATATATAAGCAGGGGAGACAATTTTAGATATATAAACAGGGGACACAATTTTAAATATGCATGCTAATAGGGAGGGGAATCAACTTTAGATATACAAATGGGAAAATCAAATTTATATATACAAATAGCATGAGTCAGCTCTGACAGCCTCCCTATGACCTATAACAAAATTAGGTATGCAGATGTAATAACATGATCAAGTATAACTTCAGACGTGGGGGTCTCTGTGGCTAAGTGGTTAAGCCATTTTGCCTTGTGAGTTGAAGGTCGTGGGTTCGAATCCGGGACCGAGCCATATGGGATAAAATCCAGTGCAATGAAGTTAGTTCTTTGGGGTAAAATCCAGTGCAATGAAGTTAATTCTTCGGGGTAAAATCCAGTGCAATGAAGTTAATTCTTCGGCTTTACGAGCCATATGGGTAAAATCCAGTGCAATGAAGTTAATTCTTGGCTTTAAAAAAACAAAAACTTCAGACATGGTACTGCAAAGATGTTTTTTGTTTGTCAAATCTTACAGTTTCGTGTCTACAAATGTGTGTTCTGTTAGATAATATGCTTACACTTAAGCCAACATTTGTATGAGCCTGCTCTAAATGCTGTAGGGACTTAAGAAATTTGAAGCGTATTCACATTCTCTATGCAAACAACACAGGTAAGATATAAAGTTTTAACAACTTATGTTTTTAAAATTGTAAAAATAATTGCTGGTTCATTAATCGTATTATGTAGCATGTTGTTTTGAAGAAGCCGTTCTCATTACAAACAGCCTGAAATATTTAGTTTCACTTTGTAATATCTTCATTGAAATCCTGACATGTTTAGGCCGTAGATGCTCCAATCTTCTTTGCAATATCTCTAAACGCCTCCAGTGGCTGACCACAACATTTCTATTTTGATTAATGAGCTTAATCATAAGGATGTTGTGCTGCTCTTTTCTTGCAACTCCGACTGCAATTTAGTAGCTGACATTTTATTGTCACTCTCTGAAGGTATTCAGAATTTCAGCTCTATCCTCTGGCAGAGTCAGCCAGTCTGTTTGTTCTCTTATTGCTATCACTACCCATGTGCCCCAGAGCGAAGATAAATGTAATACTGCACATTGTTGACCATTACAGTATTTCAGTCCATTCTCTGCACGAACCAGTCTCCAACTTCCTGAAAATACTAGATGAATCACTCGATCTCTTAACGGCTTTCCTGGTACCAAGATACAAGTCAATGGGAAACATCAAGAGATGAACAAATTTACATGGCAGATTGCAAGATAAAAGCAGGAGACAGGGGATGTTGGAGGCCCATTGCAGCGAACCTACAACATGGAAGATTTCAAGATAAAAGCAGGAGATGTTGGAGGTCCATTGCAGCAAACCTACAACATGGAAGATTTCAAGATAAAAGCAGGAGACAGGAGATGTTGGAAGTCCATTGCAGCCAACCTTTAATGCAGAGACGGCATGCAATGATATTTTATATATATATATATATATATATATATATATATATATATATATATATATATATATATATATATATATATTGAGAGAGAGAGAGAGAGACACATAGAAAAAAAAGATGGGAACAACATCACAATACTACTTTCAAAAATGTGAAATAACCATTGTACACATATTATTTTCAATGTTACTTGCTTTGATTAATATTGTGTTCTGTTCATTGGAAACTGCAGTTTGAAAATTCTTAAGCAATAACAAACTTTTTATTTCTACAATTTAATTCATGCAAAACATCAAGGTAAATGTAGCTGGTAAATTATACACACCATTTTAGTACTGGATCTTGAGTAGATAAACACCTGCCCATGGTCGAACACATGAGGTGTAGCTTCTAAATCAGTGAACTGAGGTGCTCCAACAAGCAGTTCATCATATCCATCACTATTAGCGTCAACAGTACACATTGCGTAACCAAAGTAAGACCAAGCCTACAGTCATACAAATATATAATGACTGTCAATATATAAAATGTAATTTAAATATATTTAAATTTATAACTTGACATCACCAATTTCATTTTTTTTCTGTTGATCAAATAGTTGTGTATTTGTGATTAGTTAATAAAATTGTTTCCTTATTTTCAGGTACTTTGATTTCAAATTCTTTAATTTTCACATCCCACCTGCATAGTTTACAATTTAGATGAGAACATTGAAGTTTTTTTGTTGCTTTTTTAAGAACCTCAGGGGAAGCAACGAATACGATCAATAAATAGACAGTTTACAAGTATTATAAGCTTCCGTAAAAAATAAATGACCGAAAGCGTGATTCAAACCACAAACTCTGATTTCTTACAGCACACATTGCCTAGCCCAACAATACAAGTGTTTTTACGAACACAACCAGAGAGCTATTAAAAAAATAGCTTTACCGAGGAATGTCTTTCACAACCATTTTCTTTTGCTAGACACAGAATAATCAGGTCCGGTTCGATCGAACATTGTTTGCACAAACATATGCGATAAACTTATTGTGGTTGTAGTTTACAATTCAGAAGCTGTAGTGGAGTCCATATTTGACCTCACGATCATTGACATATCCGGTTTTTGTGTTCACTGTACTTCTGTGTTGGGTAGATTATTCATCATTTGGACCTACTGAGGTTTCTATAGATGGCCACATACTTGCATTCAACCACTTTTCAAATTGTCTTTCTTTCTTTCTCAAATCCTGTATGCCTCACAGCGTCAGGTCAGGAAGAGATTTCTAAAACGGGCCCTAGTATGCGCTTCGTAGATAGTCTCTTTCATCACCTCTGTTATCTCTGAGGTCCATCTTTTGCGTGGCGGCCTTTTGCTTTGTACCCATTGTATCGGAGCAGCATTGCTCTTTGGGGTGCACTGTCTGATAGTAATCTGTTTACGTGACCGAACCATTTAATTTGTTGTTTCTTGATGAAGTCTAGTACTGATGTTGTACCCACTTTTTTCCTGATGTCTTCATTTCTCAACCGGTCTCTTCTTGTTACACCCAGCATTCTGCGTAGACACTTCATCTCTGTTGTGACTAGTTTTCTTCTATCGTTTGTTGTCAGCGTCCAGGTTTGACACTGGTAACATAATGTGGGAAGAAAGATTGTGTTGAACATTGCTCTTTTGTGTTCATGGTGACATATTTGCATCTTAAAATTGGCGCCATTTGCCTTATCATTTGATTTGCTTTGTTGCATCTGTGTTGAATTTCATTAGTTATTCTTCTATTTGCTGAAAAATGCTCCCCAGGTATGTGAAATCTTTTACTTGATTTAGTAGGCGATTATTGATGGAGATATTGGTAGTGCTTTCCTCTCTGGCAAATGTCATTACTTCTGTTTTGTCAATGTTAATTCTTATGTTGTATTCGTTACATGCTAACTGGAGTCTGTTGTTGTGTTCAAATTGTAAAAGACGAATTGAAAGTTTGATTTGGTAATTGTCCTGTATATCCCTTTCATGCATGCATTTTTGGGATGAATATCATCTTGTCCACAACCCTGACTACACACTAGAAGTACAAGTTAATTTATGACTGGAAATAGCTAGTCCTTAGCAGAATACTGAATGCTCCATAGGTTACAAAACACACATGTGTAGTTATAAAACGAACGAATAGTAGTTGTCCACTATGCATGAAAGGGTTAATGAATGCCGAACACAACAAACAGGATATCTACTTTAGCTATGAAAATAGAGGTTGAAAATGCAACTTCTACCCTAACTTGTTAGCCCTGCATAAAATCTTCACACCGACAATGTTACAAAGGGACAAAATTCCGGACTGTTTGAAATCGTGGCCCGGCAATAGTTGGGTGACGGAGTTGATGGATTGTACCAGAGACAGACCGATGTGGAGAGACATGATCGCCTACACCAACTGACTCGGCACTTGATGAATATGCTTAAAAGAAGTCAGGTTACCTGTATAAGACATGTCACATTAATCACATCCCAAATGACCCATTTAACTTTTTTTTTGCAGCAGTGCATGCAGGAGTACATGCTATTAGCCAGCAGATAACCTGGCATATATAACAGTTGTCAAAGGAGGACAGTCAATATATAGCGCAGATATCATCAATGTCATAAGGGAAGCAGGTCATATAGATGACTGTAAATATATATATAAATCTACATCCCAGAGTGAAGGGGATGGAAATGTGAACTTCCAAACACAAACACTTTGTTAGAGACATGAGACATTTAATTAATCAACACAGAACGGATGTGATGATGTGTCGTTAGTCAAGGTATTGGGAAGGAGATCAGAGCAACTTAACTATGAGTCTGTCCAGAGTGCTGTCACATTCATATATCTACACAATTACATGTCAATGACCAAATGTAGTTTAGAATAAGAATAACACATGCAGATTGAAAAACTGAGCCAAAAATTAATTTACATATCGTTTGTTTTTACATGATCCAGTCCATTTCTTAAGTAGTTTACCAACATTTTGTTAAATTATTTCCCCTGTTATTGTCTATTTTGTCTATTTCCCAAGGTGGATGATGGAATTGGTTGTCCACTCTTGTCATTAAGCATAGGGTGGAGCTTTAATATGCGTTCCAGTATCAGATGAGTCTGCCTTGTTGTGGTTTATCCATGTTTATTTAGTATGGTCTTGATATTGTCTATCCATCTTTTTCTTGGTCTTCTCTTTGCTTTTTCCTTGTAATATTAAAATATTTGATCTGTATTCATGGTAGATATGAATAATATGAAGATAAAATAAGCTCAACATGGTATATGACTTACTTGTTTTCCTGGAAGCATTTGAGTACGTCTCAAAGATTGCCCTTTCTCCCATCTGTAAAATTGTACCTGTAAACATAAACTTTGTATGTATCTCACAACAAATATGAGAAACTATAAATTAGTAGGGGTCTGCTGTCTAGTGATGAAACAAGGAATAAGAGATGTCATGAAGAAAAATGCAGCTGATGTCCTCCATGTGCATATGAATAAATCAGGAGAAAAATTGGTTCCCGGATCAGTATTGAACATCAAGAAACAACAAATTAACTTGTTCGACATATAAGCAGATTACCAACATACAGTTTGCCAAAAAGAGGAATGCTACTCCGGTACAGTAGATACAAAAGAAAAGGTAATCCATGGAGAGGTGGACAACAGAAATAACAGATGCTGTGAAAGACACTACTTATGAAGCACACACAAAAGACTGTTCTGTAAATCGCTTCTTATCCTGACATTGTTAGGCAAAACCGGATTAGATAACAGAAAAAAAGAAAGATATGTGAATATTTTTATTTTCACTGATCCTGATCTCATTGTATTTCTATTTGCACCTGCAAACTATATCTACTTGTGTATTGATTAATACATGGCTTGCACTGATAAAATAGTTATAGAAGAACTTGCAGAAAAGGAAGAATTACTACAAGAAATACAAATATAAAATATTTTGGACACATGAAGAACCATGACATACTGATCAATACTTTATCACGGTAAATATTGAAAGATGTCAAGCAAGAGGACAGCCAGGACACATGTGAGAGGAAAACATCATGAGATGGATAAATAACAGCCTGGCAAAATAGAACATAAAGGTAAGAGAAAGAGGATTTTGAAAGTCCATTGCAGCCAATCTTTGATTACAAGTTTGTTTACATTGCTTGTCTTCATGCATGTCTATTTTATATATATATATATATATGTATTTACAATATCTACTTATCTTGTCATATAATGTATACCTTGTAAACATATGTCAGATGTGCTTATTTCGTACATACATGTCCTGTATTTATGTTTTCAGTGCCAAACCTGGATGTGACATCTTCTGAGTTCTCACTAGATTGGGATTTCGGATTCTCTAATAAAGGCAGCAGTCTGCCTCAGATTATCAGCCACGTCATACAGTTTTTCTTGGTCGCTGGTGTAAGTGGGCCGCCTCTTTCTTCTCAAGTCTGCATACCGGGGGCAGTTCTCTGGGATATAATTCCTATGATTTCTGCTTCCCCGTTTGTGCCGACCTTTTCCAGCAGTGCCACCCTCTGATAGTAGGACTGACATTCTTACTGCGTGGCTAAATCTCCGAGGCAGATTGGCGACCGTAGAATCCGTTATCCATTCCTCATTGTGAGGGGTTGTTGCACCATGTTATGCGCCTTATGGCCTATTGCATCCGTTTTCTGCAAGCATTTGTTTTGGGTTAGCATTCCTAGTGGACACTGCATCCGATTTCAGCCAAACCTCCTTAGTCACCTCTTACTACATGTGTGGCAGGTAACAGTGGTTCCCATTCTTTACATCCCAAATTTTGCTCGGTAACCACTCGTGGTGGATGTGACATAAAACAATAAATAAAGCTAGTCATGTCAGAAAGTAAGTATCTACGCAGAATGCTGAAAGTTTCAAGAAGAGACAGGTTTAGAAATAAAGACAGGGTAAAAGTGCGTTCAACATCAGTATTGAACTTCATCAAGAAACAACAAATTAAATGGTTCAAACTCCAATACAATGGATACAAAGCAAAAGTCTGTCAACACACAAGGTGCATCTCAGAAATAACAGCAGTGAAAACCCTATAATGAGGTGTTCACAATAGCCTGTTCTAGAAATCTCTTCTTATCCTGACGTTGTGAGACAAAAAAAGATTAGAGATATGTTTTAGAAATATGTAAATCTGCACTTTCTTCTTATCTGCTTATTGCATCTTATTTGAGTCTACTTTCATTTTGACAAATATTGATTTTTATCTCTATACTTTGTCTTTCATTTTAAATGCATTTGTCTTGAATCTCTTGTCCTCATGACTACTTGTTGGATGAAGACACTAAAATAGTTGTTGAATCGTTCCACCGATTTAAGCAGTTTGGAGTTACCCATTGTACAGGTATAAATGGATGCCTGAAAGGCAGAGTGAGAGTGTTTTTAATAAGGTATCCACAGGAACCATCAGTATGCATACTCTTCAATATCTGTTCGGAGGGATTGGGGGACTGAGCAACTATGGATCTGTCCATAATGCAATGACGTCAGTTTAGTAACCAATAACCAATCTTGTCAAATATGCACATGTCACTTATTTTGCTGCAAAAGTTTCTTACCATGCCAACTCTGTTCATGTTTGGTGCACTAGCTGCAAAGCAAACATCTGCACCATCACAGAATCTTCCTATCTTCACAGAGTAACCTGTATGATACAAACTAGATGTTATACACAATGATAGTTATTCTTTGCAAGGACTTATAACACTTTTATTTACATGTTGTAGCAGCTCTGATTTAGGCCTATGTATTGGACACACTACATGGACTGTCTGTGGTTGGAAAGAAGTCAAAATGATACTAACTAGATCTAAGGATAGAGAACATGTGTGTGCAGATTTCTAATGACTGAAAATGAAAATGGTGGCATATCCTTTGTAGAACTTCACCATCAAACACAGTAAACGAGTTGTCGATTTTTTAGGCACCACTTATACGTTCAGTAGTTTGACATTGCTTTAAAACGGTGAGGTTTATTTTTACCGTCGTAAAAATCTGAAGCAAACGAACCATCCAGTAGGTTTCTTAGTACTAGGGCAGTAGAGTTCTGTCCTGTCCAGGGTAGTACAAACATCTACAGACACTCCAGCTCTTCAATGCTATCTACAACATAATAACTATGTGATGTTGGGCTGAAGGAAATGAACACACGTGCTACTGGATCATTGAAGAAGAAAATCAAGAAAGGATGATCAAGTGAAAAATGTTTCCATCTTGCTACATCAATTTTGTAGCCAATGCCAATGTAAAACAGGATAAGTCGAATAGTTTGAGTGCATTACCCGACTAATTTAAATTATATAAGATAAAAAAAAAAAATGAACTGAAATATTGTTACAGACTTTAACCAGTTTTGGACACAAGAAGGAGGAAAATAGTGAATCGTGAGAAACATCAACTATATTTATAATACATTTTTATCATTATTAATTACTATTGCGATCTCTGTGGCTAAGTGGTTAAACCCTTTGCCTTGTGAGTCTAAGGTCGTGGTTGAATCCAGACCGCGCTGCTCTGTTCACGAGTGCAGTGTTTTCCAGAGACCCCTAGGATTGTTGCTGGAGCTACGGAGATCGTGCTTTGTGCAATACTCTCATCAGGTGGTGTGCCACTTCTGCGGAGAGGGACCGAGTCATATGGGGTTAAACCCAGTGCAATGAAGTCAATCCTTCGACTTTAATTACCATCACCATGAAGAAAGCAGAACACGATGGCTACGCTCATATTGAACGAATATTGCAGAGAACAAAGAGAATATCCACTGCATGTGCAAAACGATGATGTGGAAGAGACCAGAGACAGACTAAGAAAACCAAGGAGATATAACATTGCAGTAGACCTAGACATACTCAGAGTCAGTGGTTGGGAGAAGAAGGCTACAGACAGAGTCGAAAGGAGGCTGGTGATATATATATAGCATTGAACCTCAAAGGCTTGAAAAACAGAGTTACGATTAAGTACAGTCTACTTACCAAGATATCCATATGCTGTGCTGAATACGTCCTTCTTGTTGACTGTGGTGTTAGAAACTTTTTTGTCCTAAATCTCTAATCATTACAGAGCCTTGTCAAGAAAACAAACAATGTTAGACATTAGACACACTTCCAAAATACAAGTATTAACATTATGTTCATTACCATTATATATTTATTCATATTGATAGCATATTTATTCCAATTCTCTGCTATCAGTGCCAAACATACCCTGACCAAGACACAAGAAAGAAAGATTGCAACATGGGAAATGAGATGTCTACTAAAGCTGCAACGTTACAAGAAGAGATAGAGTGAGAAACGAGAATATCAGAAGCATCATTGGTACTATACCATGCATACAGTACATCGAAAAGCAAAGAATCAAGTGGTTCGACCATTTAATGAGAATGGAACCACATTTACTACCATCACTTGCCTACAATAATCGACACTCAGGGCGCAGAGCACGAGGCAGGCCAAGAACACGATGGAAAGATAACATCTCAGAGTCCCTGCAAAAGCATGGACTGATAACGTCAAGCGCAACAAACCTGGCACAAGATAGAAAACTAACTCGCCCCACAACACTTCACGGTGAATGTGGTTAAGATAAGATAAAATAACATTATATAGCCAGTGACATCAGTCACTGAGCGGAAAATCATAACGGAGATCAGGGGCCTTAGAGGAGCTGAGAAGAAAGATGTGGCCCACTTACACTAGCGTCCAAGACAAACTGTAAGGCGTGGCTGATAATATGAGGCAGACGGCTGCCTTTATTAGAGAATCCAAAATCCCAATCTAGTGAGGACGCAGAAGAAGAAGAAGAGCTGCAGGAGTGTTAATAAGAGGAAACTTAGAAATCAAGAAATGAGAAGAAGACTGGATGTAAAACCAGTCATGACATTCATAACAGAACAACAGATTAAATGGTTTGGAGAGCTGGACAAATTCCTAGTATCGCTTACCACAGAAAGACAAACTAAAAATGTATAGCAGTACAGAGAAAGAGGAAGACCATGCAAAAGATGGAGCTACGGTATTAATAACGACCTTACGAAAACGAATAACAACTTACAAAGTGCATTAGAACAAGCACATACAAGATCACTAAACCCCCATCACTTCTATAAAGAAGTAAATGTGACAAGAGGAGAAGACATGAAAAACCTGATGTAACATCATTTTACAATGAAAAGCAAGTAGCCAACAAATGATAGTGAACATGACTATATAACAACTAAATGATAGTGAAATGACTACATAATCAAATGATAGTGACATGACTATATAACACTAAATGATAGTGACATGACTATATAACAACTAACTGATAGTGAACATGACTATATAACAACTAAATGATAGTGAACATGACTATATAACAACTAACTGATAGTGAACACGACTAAATTACAATTTATTGATAGTGAACGTGACTATAATATAACAATTTATTGATAGTGAACGTGACTATAATATAACAATTTATTGATAGTGAACGTGACTATAATATAACAATTTATTGATAGTGAACGTGACTATAATATAACAATTTATTGATAGTGAACGTGACTATAATATAACAATTTATTGATAGTGAACGTGACTATAATATAACAACTTATTGATAGTAGAACGGACTATAATATAACAATTTATTGATAGTAACGACTATAATATAACAATTTATTGATAGTGAACGGACTATAATATAACAATTTGTTGATAGTGAACGTGACTATAATATAACAATTTATTGATAGTGAACGTGACTATAATATAACAATTTATTGATAGTGAACGTGACTATAATATAACAATTTATTGATAGTGAAGTACTATAATATAACAATTTATTGATAGTGAACGTTGACTATAATATAACAATTTATTGATAGTGAACGTGACTATATATAACAATTTATTGATAGTGAACGTGACTATAATTAACAACTTATTGATAGTGAATCTGACTATAATATAACAACTTATTGATAGTGAACTGACTATATATAACAACTTATTGATAGTGAACGTGACTATAATATAACAATTTATTGATAGTGAACATGACTATATAACAACTAAATGATAGGAACTGACTACATAACAACAAATGATAGTGAACATGACTATATAACAACTAAATGATAGTGAACATGACTATATAACAACTAACTGATAGTGAACATGACTATATAACAATAATGATAGTGAACATGACTATATAACAACTAACTGATAGTGAACACGACTAAATTACAATTTATTGATAGTGAACGTGACTATAATATAACAATTTATTGATAGTGAACGTGACTATAATATAACAATTTATTGATAGTGAACGTGACTATAATATAACAATTTATTGATAGAGAACGTGACTATAATATAACAATTTATTTATAGTGAACGTGACTATAATATAACAATTTATTGATAGTGAACGTGACTATAATATAACAATTTATTGATAGTGAACGTGACTATAATATAACAATTTATTGATAGTGAACGTGACTATAATATAACAATTTATTGATAGTGAACGTACTGTAATATAACAATTTATTGATAGTGAACGGACTATAATATAACAATTTATTGATAGTGAACGTGACTATATATAACAATTTATTGATAGTGAACATGACTATAATATAACAATTTATTGATAGAGAACGTGACTATAATATAACAATTTATTGATAGTGAACGTGACTATAATATAACAATTTATTGATAGTGAACGTGACTATAATATAACAATTTATTTATAGTGAACGTGACTATAATATAACAATTTATTGATAGTGAACGTGACTATAATATAACAATTTATTGATAGTGAACGTGACTATAATATAACAATTTATTGATAGTGAACGTGACTATAATATAACAATTTATTGATAGTGAACGTGACTATAATATAACAATTTATTGATAGTGAACGTGACTATAATATAACAATTTATTGATAGTGAACGTGACTATAATATAACAATTTATTGATAGTGAACGTGACTATAATATAACAATTTATTGATAGTGAACGTGACTATAATATAACAATTTATTGATGGTGAACGTGACTATAATATAACAATTTATTGATAGTGAACGTGACTATAATATAACAACTTATTGATAGTGACGTGACTATATTATAACAACTTATTGATAGTGAACGACTATAATATAACAATTTATTGATAGTGAACGTGACTATATAACAACTTATTGATAGAGAACGTGATTATAATATAACAACATATTGATAGAGAACGACTATGTATACAAGTATTGGATAGTGAACGTGACTATATAACAACTATGTGATAGTGAACGTGACTATATAACAACTTATTGATAAGTAACGTGACTAAGTAACAACTTATTGATAGAGAACGACTATATAACAACTTATTGATAGTGAACGTGACTATATAACAACTTATTGATAGTGAACGTGATTATAATATAACAACATATTGATAGAGAACGTAGCTATATAACAATTATTGATAGTGAACGTGACTATATAACAACTTATTGATAGTGAACGTGACTATATAACAACTTATCTGATGTGACAGACTATATAATAACTGTGTAGTGAACTGACTTATAACCTTATTGATAGAAACGTGACTATAATATAACAACTTATTGATAGAGAACGTGACTATATAACAACTTTTGAAAGTGAACTGACTATATAACAACATTGATAGTGAACATGACTATAATATAATAACTTATTGATAGAGAACGTGACTTTTACTTATTGAAGTGAAAGTGACTATATAACAACATTGATAGTGAACGTGACTATAATATAACAACTTATTGATAGAGAACGTGACTATATAACAACTTATTGAAGTGAACGTACTATATAACAACTTATTGATAGTGAACATGACTATATATAACTTATTGATAGAGAACTGACTATATTAAAAATATTGATAGTAACATGACTATAATATAACAATTTATTGATAGTGAACGGGCCATAATATAACAATTTATTGATAGTGAACGTGACTATAATATAACAATTTATTGATAGTGAACGTGACTATATAACAACTTATTGATAGTGAACGTGACTATAATATAACAAATTTATGATAGAAACGTGACTAAATATTTTTTTTCCCCCTCCACCCTTGAATTAGCCGTGGCATGACACATAATTGGACACATCTGAAGAGTTGGTGAATTAGTTCCCAGATGGCAGCGGAGGGAAAGGACAGTTAGCAGATAGTTAGAGTAGTATAATAGATTACTTAATAGTTGAGACTATGTGTTGTACTCTATGTAGAACAACACATAACTACAAGCCGACGTTTTTTGTAGAAAAATAGTGACGTGTTATAAGAATTAGTAAACAAGGAGACAAAAAACATTGGACTGAAGAGACATGCAACGAGAAGAATTGGATATGCCTGAAATTAATATATATAAAATAAAGAATTTAACTGAAATTTCCATTTGCATATTTTCATCTCTGTTGAAGTTTCGACAAACGAAAAATACAACAATAAATCTTCAATTAAATAAGGATCGAGTAACGACGATGGAAGATGGTACCCAACGGACTGAATAAGTAACCGGACTTTAAATTAACATACTCAATAAATGGAACAACTGATCAATGAGATGGTTGAATGATAACGTGACTTTATCCTTGGGAAAAATATTTTTTCTTCCTTGAAAAAAAAAAGGGCACCTCTACAATTTAGGGGGGATCTAAACCCCCATCAACACATTCGAGCCATCCTACGCCCTTTAAAAAATCCTTTTTCCCCTTTACAAAATGCCCCAAATCTTTATCAAAAGGGGAATTTTTTCACAAAAAAAGGTTTTTTTGGGGAGTTGTTGGGGAAAAAGGTAGGGTGTTTTTTGAAAAGTGTTGTGGGGTAAAATAGGTTTTTGTGTACAAACCTTCCAGGGCCCCAAGGAAAGGATGGGGGTTTCTTGTGTAAACCTTACCATGTTGCCCCAAGGTAAAGATGGGGGTTTCTTTTAAACCGTGTACCAGGGGACAAAAAAAGTCGGGGGTTTCTTTTAAACTTAAATATGTCCCCAAGTAGGGTCGGGGTTTCTTGTAGTACAAGTGTCCATGTGTGCCCCAAGGGAAAAGGATCAGGGTTTTTGGAGTAAAAAGGTACCATGTCCCCAAAAGAAAAGGATCGGGATTTCTTGTTAAACCGTGTACCATGTCGCCCCAAGAAAAGGATCATGTTTTTATAAAACCCTTTACCATTGCCCCAAAGGGTGAGATAAAATTTTCTTTTAACCTAAAATTTCGCTCAAGTGGCTCGTTTTAAATGAGCGATATCACTAGCCTTTTTTTTGGGCGCACAAAAAAACCCCAAACTAAACCAAACCCACAGAATGCCCAAAAATGTCACTAGTGAAGCGTGATATCAAATTAACTATCGCCGACATTTAAAAAATTTTTCAGACTTATAAATGCAGACATCTACTAGTTTTCATGAAAATTTCCTTGGACATAAGAACTCCGGTGGGCCCAAAAACAAAAAAAAAATTTCGAAAAAATAGATTAATTACAAACATGTAATTAAAGAAATAATTTACTGTATAGCTATAATAAAAATATTATTAATCTTTCAACAACATCAGATGCCCGAAACATTTTGTTTGTTAAAAAAATATTTATCAAATGAAATATTTTCCCAAAATTTAAAAAGAACATTTATTATTTTCTATCAAAGTGGTTCTCAACTTGAAAACTTGTCACCCCAGAAGACGGAACAGTTTAAAGGGGAAAGGGATGAATGAGATGAAAATTTTGAATTTTGTGTTTCCAAAAAATTTTACAATTTTCCCCCTTTCTAAAATACATACAAAAAAAATTTAAAACAAAATTCAAAAACAACAACAAATTGTGACCAACTTGACATTTTTTTAAAAAAATTTTTGTAAAAATATATTTTTAATGTTTATTTTTCACGGCAATTTATTATTTTCAATGACAGTGCTGTTAACAAGCTCAGAGCGAGAAAAAATTTTTTTTTGTTGACTTTTTGAAATTACTGTAAATTTGGTGGGGACAATGAGGAAAAAAAGGAAAAACTATTTGTCTGTCGTATGAAAACTATTTGTCTGTCGTATGAAAAACTTGTGAACGCCGAATTCCTAAATGATAAAATTTGAAACTTTCCATGCAGAAATGTCTAGATCAACAAAACCATATTCAACTCTCCACGAATATTTTTTCTACCAAACTATGAGTTTGTTTAATTGATTAAAAATTGTATACATATAGTGTTCATTCAGTCAAATACTAGGTCATTGAGCATGCTAACACCAAAACAGCTAACACAACATGAGAATAAACATCGACAAAACCGAAGTAATGACATTCGCCAGAGAGAAAAGCGCTACCAATATCTACATCGACAATTGTCCATTAAAACAAATAGAAGACTTCACATACCTGGGGAGCATTTTTTCATCATCATCATTAATCCTCTCCGCTCCTCGTGGAGCATAGGCCTCAACAGTTGTTCGCCACTCTTCTCGGTCTCTGGCTGTTCTTTTTATGTTCTCCCAGGTCAAATGAGCACTCTTCAGCTCCTCAGTAAGACCTCGTCTCCAAGTCTGCTTGGGGCGTCCTCTTTTCTTTTCCTGCGGTTCCACTCAGCCCTGTCTAGTGACACTCGACTGTGTCTTCCAAGGTATGGCCTATCCATCGCCATCTTCCCCTCTTGACCTGTGTCATCATAGGTTCCTGCCCTGTTCTTATCCACAGATCCGTTTTTGTAACTCTATCATACCATCTCAATCGAGAATCCGCCCAAACATCCGTTGACAAAGGTCTGGATCTTATTGTATTTGCCTAGTGACTCGCCAAGTTTCCGAGCCATACAGCAACACCGACTTCACATTTGAGCTGAAAATCCGGCCCTTGTTTTCGTGGAATGGCAGGGCCCATGTGCAGGATCGCAAAGGCCTGTCGGGCCTTAATCCTAACATTAATGTCCTCATCTGCCTCCTGATCTGCTGATCTTACTTCCAAGGTAGACAAATTCATCCACATCTTCTAGGTCCCTTCCCTCAATCAGTATTGGATCTTGCTGTATGTTGTTCTACGCATTCTTTAGTCTTCTCTTGATTGATTTTAAGGCCGACTCGTTGTGCCGTTTGTGCCAGAGCATCCACTTTTTCCTGCATGTCGTAGTTATGCAAAGCAAGGCGAGATCGTCCCCAAATCCAGGTCTTCTAGCTTTGACATAAGTGTCCACTGTATGCCTTTTCCAGCCCTGGCGTAGGCTGTGGTGTGACCAATCAAGTAGCACCAAGAAAGGAAGGGGACAGCAGGCATCCCTGTCTACCCAGTATGACAGGAACTCCTCTGACAGTCTTCCATCATGAATAACCTGGCAGGCAAACCCCTCATCAGCTCCCGTGATGTCGACGGTCTTCTCGCACTCATGTTTCTTAGGATCACTTGATTTCCTATCTATGCTGTCAAATGCCTTCTCAAAATCAACAAAAGCACACGTAGGCGGAGCCTGCCACTCCATTGTTTGTTCCACTATGATTCTTAAGGTGGCTATCTGGTCATTGCAAATCTATCTTTCCGAATCCCGCCTGTTCGTCCCTAAGCCTCTGGTCTATAGCGTCTTTCATCCTGCCCAGAATAACCTAGTGAGGACTTTGCTGGGAATGAGAGCAGCATGATCCCTCTCCACTTGTCGGTTTGACAAATTGCCATTCTTTGGCAGTTTCACGAGGAGGCCTTTTTTCCCAATCTGTTTGGTATCTCCTCCTGTCCACACCAAGTTGAACAATATGTATGGTTGGTTTACCATCTCTTCCCTTTCTCCCTCAGAGCTTCCCTGGGATATTATCAACTCCTGCCGCCTTGCCCTTTCTCAAGTTTTCCAAGGCATTCCCGGATTTCCTGTTTGTGATCTCCCTACGTTTATGTCCAGCGGTCTCCTTCCCCTAAATCTAGTGGGTTTAGTGGGGGGTCCTATTTAACATTTCCCTGGAAATGCTCTTTCCAGCGCCCCAGTTGTTCATCAATTTTAGTCAAAAGTTTTCCAGTCTTATCTCTCACTGGCCTGCTCTGTTATTTTTCCCCCCACTCAACAATCTGGTTGTCTCATGAGAGCCTTGAGGTCCCCTTTTGCTGCTGCTGTCTCTGCCTCTTCTGCTATCTCATTTAAATGCTCTTTGTCGTTTCTCAGCTGTCTTTTACCTCCTACCATTTGTTATATCTAGTTCTCGCCTGTTTTTGCTGTCTTGTTCGTGACTGGTTTACTTCTTGTTTCAGCTTCTTCCTCTCCTCCACCCTCCTGCCATGTTTCGACTGTGATCCAGGGTTTCCTGATTGATGATGGTCTCCCAAGTATTTCTTCACAGGCTCCAACCGTCGCCTGCTTTAAGGTGTTCCACCTACTCTCCACTGTACCTTCCTCTTCTTTGTCTGTAGTGCATCGAAACGGTTCTTTAGAGCAATCTGGAAGACTTCCTTTGTGCCTGCGTTGGAGTTTCTTGACATCAAACTTGATTCGTGCTTTTTTTTCTTCTTTGCCGATAGTTTCATTTTTAAATTTTTACAGTTACCAGATGGTGATCAGATCCTATGTCTGCTCCTCTCTTCACTCTAACATCTTGGAGTGATGCTCTCCATCGTTGGCGAATTGCCACATGGTCGATCTGGTTTTCATACCAAAGGGTTTCTGGCAGATCCATGTTGCCTTATGCCTTTTCGATGGGAAAAAAGTGTACCCCAATGACAAGCTCATTTGGGCACAGAAGTCTGAAATATCTACCATTTTCGTTCATGCTTCCAAGACCTTTTACTCCCATCTCTTTTTCCCTCCAGTGTTTTCGTTCCCACCTTGGCATTTAAATCCCCATAAGATATCATGTCGTGCTTTGGTACTTTGTCCACAGTTGCCTGTAGTTGTGCATAGAAATGGTCTTTTCCCACCTCCTCTGCATCGTTCGTCGGTGCATACACATTTAGGTCTTCTGGAACTTGATACGAACCTTGCACCTAATGGGCCCGACACGGGTTTTCCCATTCCATCAGACTTTTGCTTTTGGTCAGCATAAAAGGCCACCCCGGCTTCCGAGGATCATCTTCATTTTCTTTGCCCAATGAGCACGTTTCTCCCGTCTGAAGTCTTGTTTCCCCAAAAGCATTCCACCTTGTTTCACTTTCCCCAGCAACGTGCTTGTCCGATGCATCTCCTTCACCACTTGTGCACTCTCCCTCGTCTCTAACGTGTCCACATTCCACATCCCTACAAGGGTGGACTTCTTCTGTGTAATCAACCTGGGTGCTTCTATCTTTGTTCTGCGGCGAAGGTTAAAGCAATCAGTTCTTGGGTTTGTTGCTGCCGTCATCTGTCTCCTCATGGAGCCTAGTCTTCCCGAGACTCAAAGTTGTTTTGAACAATTTGTTTTGGTTTCTGTAACTACTGTTTTTTTAAATGGGTGGGTAGTTGGCCATCGCACAAACCTGGAGAAGGAGACCACTTGTCTGCCCTCTCCCTTCGACCTTCCCGGCGGGTAACCCTGCCGGCAAGCTCTCCGGGCCCCTGAGGTACCAACCCCCCCACCACTAAGGTAATGGCCTAAATGGAGGAGCCTCTGATTTTTCAGCAAACGGAAGAATAACTAATGAAATTCCCAAAATGCAACAAAGCAAATTAAATAATAAGATAAATGGCGCCAATTTTAAGATGCAAACACGTTACCATGAACACAAAAAGATCAATATTCAACACAATCTTTCTCCCCACATTATGTTACCAGTGCCAAACCTCGAAATAGGGGAGCTGATAAAACTTGGTAAATATTGAACACGTACAACAAGTCTATAGTTTTCAAATACAGAAACAGTGACAATAAACAGCAACGTTTCGACCAACAAGGTCTTTATCAAGCAAACGAAAAACAGGAGTGACAAATTAAAATGAAACACAAATGGACGACCAAATACCAACTATCTAAGGAAAATCTGAAATAAAACGATAACGAAATAAATGTAACACAAAAACACACATAAAACTAGAAATAGAACGGAAAAAAACGTGAAACATCTAGTAAATATATACTTGAATCTCACATATACCCATATAATTACAAGCCCTAGATGTTGCATGTATTAATTCTTATGCTTCTGTACTTTCTCTTATGCTTTCTAATCTTTTGGGTATATGTTGCATGTATTCAAGTTATATTTTACTAGATGTTTCATTTTTCTTTTCGTTCATTTTTAGTTTTTATTTTGTTTTTGTGTTAATTTATTTCGTTATTCGTTTATTCAGATTTTCCTTAGATAGTGGTATTTGGTCGTCCCTGTGTTTTCATTTATTGTACTCCTGTTTGTTCGTTTCGATAAAGGCCTTGTTGGTCGAAAGTTGCTGTTTATTGTCACTGTTTCTGTATTTTGTAAAACATATACTTTGTTTGTATGTGTTTCCGTCCCAAAACCCGGACACTGACACATGATAGAAAAAACTAGTCACAACAGAGATGAAGTGTCTACGCAGAATCTGGGTGTAACAGAAGAGACCGGTTGAGAAATGAAGACATCAGGAAAAAAGGGTACAACATCAGTACTAGACTTCATCAAGAAACAACAAATTAAATGGTTCCCCATAGGGAGATTCCCAAAAGACAGTGCACCTCAAAAGAGCAATGCCTCGATACAATGGATACAAAGCAAAGGCGAGGGAACCAAGATGGACATCAGAGATAACAGGGACAAAGACACTATCTCAAGGCACAAGGGCCGTATTAGAAATCTCTTCTTGACCTGACGCTGAGACAAACGGTTGGAGAAAAAAGACTGAGCATACGATGATGTATCGTAAACGGAAAAACCGAAGTTACCCTTTTGTGATGAATATTCCCTGATTCTTGTGAAAAAAATGAGACAGATTTAGTTTGTTTTCTCTCAACGTCTTACAAAACCCCTTAAGATTCACATTCAAATTCAAAAGAATTAAAAGATGCGGTTTGTAAACGATGGTAATACAAGTGTTTCTTTCATCTATAATGAGTAATAAATGTATGAATACTGATTGTTGTTTCACCTTTCTAGATTTTCTATAACGATTTTTTCTGTAAAATATAACGAAATATACCATTTAGAAATAAATAAAGTAATGCAGCCCGTTTTCATACCATGAGGTCTAATGGTGATCCTGTGTTAGTTCCGCATTTGTCTTTGGCATTAGTGTTAAATACAATATTTAATTATCGCCTAAATGAGATCAGTGTCCAAATGGCTAGTGCCTACATGAGATCAGTATTACAACATGACATCAGAGCTACATAAATGGCATCAGTGCTACACAAATGACATCAGTACCACACAAATGGCATCAGTGCTACAAAATGGCATCAGTGCTACACAAGGACATCAGTGTGACAGAAATTACATCAGTGTCACACATGTGACATCATGTTAGTATTCAGAGACAATGGGGCAGTTCCCAAATGGGTTTTGTTATTACTGTTTCTCCTTGTGCTATCTATATCATTGCGCCTTGACTCCATATCGGTGGCCTGGCGCAGAATACATTACTGGGCAAAGGTTGGTCGAGCGCAAACATAAAGCTGCGTTTTAGTGCATAACAAAACCCTCCCCGGAATACCGTGCAGGTCTGTTGCGATAACAACTAACATCCCCGGGAAGAGCTACGGTGGTGATGTGGCGAGCGCAAAAACTCAGTTGCGTTGCTAGCGCGGTTAAAACGACCCTCTACATTTTGGGCTTGACCCCAGTCCGGTGTTTCCGATGCTAGGAAAATGCGAGTAGAACCTGAAATTCCCAAATACCGAAAAACTTCTAAAAGGCGAGAATGTTCCTACTGGAACAAACTCCCAAAAATGAACGGTAAAATAAGGTCGCCAATGTAAAGATTTGACAGGCTGTCCGGAACCGAAAATTGGCGAAGACCGATACTTTACCCGGGGTTTTACGAGTAAGACGACGTCAAGGACAAGTTTATCTTTCTCTTCTTCTTCCTTTTGTCGTCACACTGCTACCGGGTTGTTGCCCAGTGTCGTGGTTTTCTGTTTTTGTCTTGCGCTGTTCTTGCTGTGTGATTTTATCTTTGCTCTTCACGGTTCTGCTACGCCATCAACCATCTTTTTTCCCTGGTCTTCCTCTTGCCTTCTTTCCCGATGTTCTGTTGTAAAGACTCTGTATACTGTGGAGTTTGGATGCATTCTTATTAAATGGCCAAACCACTTCATTCTTTGTTTATCTATATAATTCAAGCACGGTTTTGTGCCAACTTTCTTTCTTTTGCTGATGTTGGTGATTCTGTCTTTTTTTGTGTTTGTTGTGTAACTTTTCTCAGGCAACGCATTTCACATGTAGTTATTTTTGTGACTGCGCTTTGCTCAATGTCTATGTTTGGCTCTGGTAACACAAAGTAGGTATAAAAATGCTGTTGATCATTTGTTTCTTAGCTGCCTGTGAAATTTTTGGGTGTTAACAATGGGCTAGCTGGGGGTTCACATTTGCTTTTTGTACTCTACTCTATCTCTCTATCCAGTTTTTCCCTCTTCTGTGAATATGCTTCCAAGTATTTGAATTCTTTCACCTGGTTTATTTTAGGATTGACATGGATGTCTAGATTATATTTCTCCTTTTCATTTTTCTTTTTTTTATGGTGTTTTCTTTTCATGTTCACAATTATTGTTAAAGTGTCAATATGATGTTGAAGGTCTTGTTCATTTTGATGTATCAGGCACTGATCATCTGCAAAAACAGTTCATTTATTTCATCATTATCTGAATTCGACTCTTGATTTATTTTATCCATATATGCGATAAAGAGTAGTGGTGAGAGGACACAACCTTGTCTAAATTTTATGTAATGGAGAACAGTCGGTCATTCCTTCTGTAGTTCTTACTGTACTCTGGCTATCTTGATATAAGGCCATGATGTTACCTAATAGTTGTCCCTGGACGCCATATTCTTCAAGGATCTTCCATAGTTGCACCTGTTTACTCTATCAAATGCCTTTTCTTGGTCTATAAATATAAGCTGTTTACTTTGATTGTATTCAATTGTTTGTTCGCAGATCTGTCTTAGTGTAAATATTGCGTCTGTGCAGCTCTTACCCTCCTAAACCCAAACTGGCTATTGTTTAACTGGGGCTCTAATATATGTCTTGCTCTTCGCTCCAATATTTTTGCAAACATTTTTCCTATTTGGCTCAAAGAAATACCCCTGTATGTTTCATTCTCTTTGTCTCCTTTGTTCTTCCATATTGGGACTATAATAGCTCTCTGCCAGTCATCTGGAACCTCTTGTGCCTCCCAGGCTATGTTAAAAAAATTCTGGTCAGCCATGTTATTGCTGTTGTCTTACACGCAAGTAACATTTCTGTTGTTATACCATCTATCTCTGCTGCCTTCCTTCTTTTGCTTTGATTTAGTGCCATTTCAACTTCGGATTCTAAGATATTCAATTGTTGGTATTTTCCATGTTTCAATTGAAATGGGACAAGTTTATAAGCCCGTAAAATGTTCCTAATCCGGAACGACCTCACAGTCAGAAAGGGCATAACAGTGTAACTCACTGTTTTGAGCGTAGATCCAAAGCCCAAATATCGGCGCAAGCTGATCGAAAAGGCGAAGATCCGGGCCGCATAGTCGGCAGAAAGGATCTGACCTGGAAAGCTCCCTATAAATCAAAGCTGGCTGAAACCGGAAGGGCGGGCCTAGTCACCATGGGCGCATAATCGTCCCAACACAGATCACTCCATTCTTGTCAAAGCACCAATTATATACACAAAAGAAGGATAAAATTGGCCTGAAAACTTCAAAAAAAAATCATTCGTTTACTTCCCCCTTACATCTAAGAAAATGACTTCTTACCACCTGGACATGCTGGGTGCAGGGTAACAAGCGTGCTGCTTTCTTCAAACATTATTCCAACTCAAGCGGGCGAAGCATGGACAGACCGATTCATCAATGCGGTACTTTTCCATTTATTAATGACAGTCTCAGACACTGAAACAAATTCGAAATTAGGTATTTAAAGTTTGGACTCCAGACGGTGTCGTCCTCGTGATAGAGAAGATATCCAATCATTCTCGGGTCGGTAGTAAATGGACTTTGGTATCTGCGCGGCGGAGGACGACACAAAGGGGGAATTTCAATGTGCCAGGTGACCCCAACAAACATAACACGGTACACACCTGCGAAACTATTTTCAAAATTTCCCTTTTAACCCTTTTGGGCACCAACCTACCCCCGGGGGTCTGCTGGAATCCATAAAAGCCGGCCATAGAAATATTTTGTCCTTGATTCTCAGTATAATTCTCTATCTTTTCTTGGAAGTATGGCTGGATCGTTCAATAACCTACAACATAAACAAAGCATGTCATTTGAAATTTTTGTCCATATAATTTGATTATTTGAATACTTTATAATAATATACATTATAATATTTGACATCTATATATATAATCCTAGTGTCCGATGTGTGTCTGGGTATACACGGCCTCAGTTTTCAATTTTCCCATATTTCTTCAAATATTTTTCCGGGCTAATTTAAATCAGCTAAAGGAAACAGTTTCGAAATTGGATCAATATTAACTTTAAAATAAAATAAAATCAATTCTTGATGTCGATCCGAAGTTTAGATCCCTCTTTTTTGTTAAATTCAGACAAGCGTTAAGAAAGCCAGTCAGGATAAAACCCAAAATTGCCAGATGGCCTCTGCAACATAGACATGGATTACGCCTCTTAACATACCTTTACTGCGTTGCATTCTTCCGTTTGCGTTAAATTTGCCAGGATGTATAATTTCATGTAATTAAAAGCTTTACTTTCTGTTTCCCAAACTGCACTATAGATAAAATTTAGGAAGAATCCCCAAGCGCTACTTTGCTTGATGAACATTAAAACCACTCGAACCGTTAAAATCATTTAACGACAAACATACCTATTGAACCCACTTCTTAAAATATCAGAAAATCAATTCATGCTATTAAGATGACATCTTTTGGAAAGGCTTGCAATTTCCCTCATCAAGGATTAATAACAACTTTCACCCGTGCGGGGGACAGGTTAATTGCCTAGTATCTATAATAAGTTTTAAATATTAATGGTTATACCCAATAACTAATGTAAAATGCAATGCCTGCGAAATTACCCCCACCACAGAAAAGACAGTCACGAACATGAGCATTAAGAAGAAAGTTGGCACAGAAGGCTTGGCGATTACATTGAAAAAAAGTCACCAACATAGGTATAAGAAAGTGTTGGCAAGAACCGTGCTTGAATTACATTGAAAAATCACAACATGAGCATAAGAAAGAAAGTTGGACAGACCGTTTTTGAATTACTTTGGCCTCAAAGTACAACTTGAGCATAAGAAGAAAGTTGGCACCGAACCATGCTTGAATTACATTGAAACAAAGTCACCAACATGGATAAGAAAAGTTGGGAACCATAGTCAGAAAAGATTAACATTGAAACAAAGTCCCCAAACATGGTTTTAGAAGAAAGTTGGGCCCGAACCTTTGCTGAATTACTTTGGGAAAAACAAAGTCACCAACATGACATAAGAAGAAAGTTGGCAAGAAGTGTGGATTCATTTAGGCAAGTCCAGCTGGCATAAAAAGGGGTTTGGGCCAGAACTCTGTGAATTACATTGAGAACAAAGTCATAAACATAAGCATGAAGAAATTTGGGCCCAAGACCGTGCTTAGATTACATTGAAAACAAAGTCACCAACATGAGCATAAGAAAGAATCTGGACAGAACCGTGCGATTACATTAGAAACAAAGTCACCAACATGAGTTTAAGAAGAAAGTCGGGGACAGAACCGTGGCGAATTACTTTTGAAAAAAGTCACCAACATGAGCATAGAAAGAAATTGGCGAAGACGTGCGAATACATTGAGAAAAGTCACAACATGAGCATAAGAAAGAAAGTTGGCCAGAACCGTGCTAGATTACATTGAGAAACAAAGTCACCAACATGAGCATAAGAAAATTTGGGCCCAGAACCGTGGAATTACATTGAGAAACAAAGTCACCAACATGAGCATAAAGAAGTTGGCCAAAACCTTTCCCAGATTCATTGAGAAACAAAGTCACCAACATGAGCATAAAAAAGAAAGTCTGGACAGAACCGTGCGAATTCTTTTGAAACAAAGTCACCAACATGGGCATAAGAAGAAAGTTGGCACAGAACCTTTGGCATTGAGAAACAAAGTCACCAACATGAGCATAAAAAAGAAAGTTGGACAGAACCGTGTTGAATTACATTGGCAAAGTCACCAACAGAGCATAAGAAGAAAGTTGGCACAGAACCGTGCTTGAATTACATTGAAACAAAGTCACCACATGAGATAAGAAGAAAGTTGGCACAAACCGTGCTTGAATTACATTGAAAACAAAGTCACCAACATCAGCATAAAAAAGAAAGTTGGCACAGAACCGTGCTTGAATTACATTGAAACAAAAGTCACCAACATGAGCATAGAAAGAAAGTCTGGACAGACAGGGGCTTAAAATTACATTGGAAACAAAGTCACCAACATGAGCATAAAAAAGAAAGTCTGGACAAAACCCAATGTGAATTACATTGAAACAAAGTCACCAACATGAGCATAAAAAAGGGTTGGCACAGAACCGTGCTAAATTACATTGGCCAAAGTCACCAACATGAGCATAAGAAGAAAGTTGGCACAGAGCCTGCGATTACATTGAGAAACAAAGCCCCAACATGAGCATGAAAAAAGTTGGCACAGAACCGTGCTGATTACTTGAAAACCAAGTCCCCAAACCCGGGCAAGAAGAAATTTGGGCCCGGAACCAGTGCAAATTACATTAGAAACAAATTACCAACAGGCATAAGAAAGAAAGTCTGGACAGAACCGTGCTTGGATTACATTTGAAAACAAAGTCACCAACAGGCATAAAGAAAGTTGGCACAGAACCTTTGCTTGAATTACATTGAGAAACAAAGTCACCACAGGGCATGAAGAAAGTTGGCGAACAGTGCGAATTACATTGAAACAAAGTACCAACATGAGCATAAAAAAGAATTTGGGCCCGGACCGTTTGAATTACATTGGCCAAAGTCACCAACATGGGGCATAAGAAGAGTTGGCACAGAACCGTGCTTGAATTACATTGAGAAACACCCCCAAATGGCATAAAAAAGAAAGTTGGCACAGAACCGTGCTTGAATTACATTGAAACAAATCACCAACATGGGCATAAGAAGAAAGTTGGACAGAACCTTGCGAATTCATTGAGAAAAAAAGTCCAACATGAGGCATAAAAAAGAAAGTTGGCACAGAACCGTTGCTTGAATTACTTGAGAAACAAAGTCCCCAAACATGAGCATAAAAAAGAAAGTTCGACCTGGCGGATTCATTGAAAACAAAGTCCCAACATGAGCATAAGAAGAAATTGGCAAGAACCTGCTTGAATTCATTGAAACAAAGTCCAACATGGCATAAAAAAAGGTTGGCGGGAAGCCGGGGGAATTACATTGAAACAAAGTCACCAACATGGCATAAAAAGAAAGTTGGCACAGAACCGTGCTGAATTACTTTTGGAAACAAAGTCACCACATGGATAAGAAGAAAGTTGGCACAGAACGGGTAGCGAATTACATTGAAAACAAGTCACCAACATGGCATAAGAAGAAAGTTGGACAGAAAGTGCCTTAAATTACATTGAGAAACAAAGTCACAAACATGAGCATAAGAAAAAGTTGGCAAGGAACCGTGGCTTGGGAATTACTTTGGAAACAAAGTCACCAAAGGGAGCATAAGAAAAAGTTGGCACAGAATGGTTACATTGCAAGTCACAAAAGGCAAAAAAAAGTTGGCACAGAACCGTGCTTGAATTACATTGAGAAACAAAGTCACCAACATGAGCATAAGAAAGAAAGTTGGCACAGAACCGTGCTTGAATTACATTGAGAAACAAAGTCACCAACATGGGCATAAGAAGAAGTTGGACAGAACCGTGCTTGAATTACATTGAAAACAAAGTCCCCAAACATGAGCATAAGAAGAAATTTGGGCCCGGAACGTGCTTGAATTACATTGAGAAACAAAGTCACCAAGATGCATAAGAAAAAAGGGTTGGCTGGAACCGTGTGAATTACATTTGAAACAAAGTCACAAACATGGAGCATAAGAAGAAGTTGGCGGGAACCGGGGGCCGGATTACATTGAAACAAAGTCACCAACATGGCATAGAAAGAAAGTTGGCTGGAACCTTGCTTGAATTCATTGAGAAACAAAGCCCCAACATGAGCAAAAGAAAGAAAGTTGGCACAGAACCGTGCTTGATTCTTTTGAAACAAAGTCACCAACATGAGCATAAGAAAGAAAGTTGGCACGGGGCCAGTTGGAATTACATTGAGAAACAAAGTCCCAACATGGCATAAGAAGAAATTTGGGCCCGGAACTGCTGAATTACATTGAGAAACAAAGCCCCAACATGAGCATAAGAAAGAAAGTCTGGACAGAACCTTGCTTGAATTACATTGAGAAACAAAGTCACCAACATGGCATAAGAAGAAAGTTACAGAAGTGCTGATTACATTGAGAAACAAAGTCACCAACATGGCATAAAAAAGAAAGTTGGCACAGAACCGTGCTTGAATTACATTGAAACAAAGCCCCAAACATGGGGCATAAAAGAAAGTTGGCACAGAACCGTGCTTAAATTACATTGAAAACAAAGTCACCAACATGGGGCATAAGAAGAAAATTTGGGACTATGGAGATGCTGAATTTTGAAAACAAAGTCAAAACATGAGCATAAGAAAGAAAGTTGGCACAGACCGTGTTTGGGAATTACATTGAGAAACAAAGTCCAACATGGCATAAGAAGAAAGGCACAGAACCGTGCTGAATTACTTGAAACAAAGTCACCAACATGAGCATAAGAAAAAGTTGGCTGGCAATTGCTTGAATTGGAAACAAAGTCACCAAGCAGGCATAAGAAGAAAGTTGGCACAGAACCGTGCTTGAATTACATTGAAAACAAAGTCACCAACAGAGCATGAAAGAAATTTGGGCCCGGAACGTACGAATTCATTGAGAAACAAAGTCCCCAAACCCGAGCATAAGAAGAAAGTTGGCACAGAACCGTGCTTGAATTACATTGAGAAACAAAGTCACCAACATGAGCATAAGAAAGAAAGTTAACAGAACCGTGTTTGGGATTACATTGAAAACAAAGTCACCAACAGAGGCATAAGAAGAAAGTTGGCACAGAACCGTGCGAATTACATTGAAAACAAAGTCACCAACACAGAGCATAAGAAGAAGTCTGGACAGGCCTTTGCGATTCATTGGAAACAAGTCATACAGCAGGCATAAAAGAAAGTTGGCACAGACCGTGGGAATTACTTTTAAAAACAAAGTCCCCCAACATCGGCATAAGAAGAAGTTGGCAAAACCGGGGCGGATTACATTGAGCAAAGTCACCAACATGAGCATAAGAAATTTGGGCCCGAACCGGTGCTTGAATTACATTGAGAAACAAAGAAATGAAGGGTTGGCCACTTCTTTTCTTCTTCTTCCTAACGCCCATACAAATTGAACCTCTCGTGTATTTGTATGTCATCCGGCCTAAGAGTAATTGTACGTTCTGCAAGTTATGCGCCTACAAGTGAAGGGCCCAGCACATCTGATTTCTGCAATGTTTTGTATTTACTGGGTAGTTTCCTGGGACCTCATCAGTCCCTCTTACGACATGCCTTGTAGGTTGCGTGGTACTATTCTTTGCTTCCTTGCCCCGGGCCCCCGGGACCCACAGCGTGATAATAAGAATGCATCCCAAAATCCACAGTATACAGTGTTTTCTTCTACAACAGAACATCAGGGAAAAAATGTAAGATGGAGACCACAAAAGATGGTTAGATGGTGTAGCAGAATCATGTCAAAGAGCAACAATAACAATCACCAGAACAGCGCAAGACAAAAAAAGAAAAACACGACACTGGGCCCACCCCATAACGGTGTGACAAAAGACGAAGAGGAATGATGCGCTCACTAATAGAGGGTTCAAGGTATGTGGGTTTTCTCTGGAACAATATATTGTTATTTAATAGGAGCTTTTTTGGGGTTTGGGGCTTGGTTGATAGGTGAACTCGTATATGTCGTTTTCTTTTCATTGGCTTTGATCAGTCATGTATTGGACCATTGGTCTGGGATGTGAGGGGCCCGTTGTATTCCCTTCTTTTGCACGTTCGCTCCTCCCGATGTCCACAGGGCCGGTCATCTGCATACAGGGCGTTGTGGATCCTTCTGAAATATGTTGTCGATTATATCATTGATGTATAGAGGAACGGTGTTGGCGACAGATACTCCGCCTGAGAAACTCATTGCTAGTGCTGTTTTCCTGCTGCGAACTCTTGCACTTTAGCAGTTATTTTCTAGATACTTGATATCCATTTTACATTCGTCCTGCAATTTGGTTTCTGCCAACTTCATTTAACCAACCTTCACACTTATCAAAGTCTTCTCCGTATCAACCCATACTACTGGGGTTCATTTCCCTCTTGAAGCATCCTCCCATCTCCTGGGCGATGTTTCACTTGATCTTCTGTAGATCTGTGTTTTCGAACCTGCTTGTTGGGGGAGTAGCAAGCCCTTTCTTTCAGATGCCACATTAGTCTGGTGTTGATCATGCGCTCTAGCAATTTTCCTAGCATCAGTGTCTTTGGTCTATAACTGCCAGGGTCTGTGGGATACTTCCCCGTCTTTTTTATCGGTATCAGTATAGCTTCATTCCATTCTTTGTATAACCCCCTTTCACTGCACTTTAAAATTTCTGGTAGCCTCTTTTCCTTGTCATCAATTTAATTAGCATTTCGTTTGTTTCCGTCCCGCCTGGTTATTTTCTTTTCTTCAGAAATAATGCTTTTTATTATTCATGCATTGTAATTTAGTTTGTCATGTTCCTCAGAGTCCTGATGGTCGTAGCCATCAGGGTTTTTCTTATATGGTTTCCTCCTTTCTTCAGGAACATCTATATGATTTACTTGTTAAAGTGCTCACTAAGGATATTGGGACTTGTTTCCCGTTTGCTCTTCCTCATTTTTTTTGATGGTGATTGTGTGATTGTGTTTATTTTCTTGATGTGGTGCCCTGGCTAGTTTCCACACATTATTTTCGTCTCTGTCTAGGTTCAGGCTTTCTTTTTTTCTACTCAGCTGTTTCTAGTATTTTCATTAAGTGTTCGTTTGTATCTTGCAGAGGTGGATTTTAGTTTAAAGTTTGCTTCTGTTGTTCTTTCTATTTCTGCAATGTCTCTTGCTTTCGTTAGTTCTACTTCTAGTTGTTCTAATTCGTCTGTCCAGAATGGGCTGTAGGTTGATCTCGCACCACGAGGGATGAACTCAGTGCCTGATTTTTGGAGGGCTTTGTTGAAATCTGCAACCCTAGTTTTTTGCATACTCTTGCGTATGTTTAGGGGTTCGCTGTATCGATCTGTTAGGAGTGCAAATTTCCCCCAGTCTGCACTTTTGTTTAGTTCCATCTTTGTAGCAGCTTTGGTTGCTGTGGGAAGTATGGCACTCATTGGAGTGTAACTCTCTTGTTGGCAGGAATCTTGCTGAGCTCATTTCTCAGGATTGGGAGTTTACTCTGGAGGGCTTGCAGAACGGATAGGGCATCTGTGAAAAATACCAGTTGTTGGCAGTCAGAGTTGGTGTTGTTGATCATGATTGCGGTGTGTAATAATGCTTGAGCTTCTGCTGTGTAGCTTGATCAAAATTTACCAGTAGAAATGTACCTTGTCTCAGTGTGGTTGTTGGGATACGTAATATATATATATCAGCCCCTCCATTCTTAATTGCATCTGTTGCAGATCCATCTGTGTAAGCAGGAATACATGATAGTTTGGGGTATTTTTCTTGGATCATGCACATAGTGGCTGTTCTCTTTTGCAGGTCATTGTGCATCTCTTCAGTTGTGAGTCCACTAATTGATGTGACTATTTTTGCTGAATCACTAACTTGTTCCCTGGGAGCAGGGTAGAGATTAGGTATCAGCGGTGCTGTGTGCACTTGCAGGTCATCTTGGTACTGTCGTTTAAGCCGCTTTCCCAGATGGATGAAGTTGCTACTTTTAGTCGTCCAAGTGACATATAATTTAATCTTGATTTCATTGGCTGCAAGGGCATACTGGTGTATTTCTCCGTCTGGATCATAATTTTGGTTTCTCTTCTATATGCCATTGCCTGTACTCCAGTAGATTTTTCTTTCATCTCCGTGATAGGTGTCGATTTCATGGTTCCGGTGATAATCCTGAGTGCTTGAGTTTGTGCTCTATCCGCTTTTGTTTTGCTCTTTGTTCAACTACATTTTCTTGCGTTACGATACTTGTGGACGATTAGTATATACAAAGAACCTTACAATGATATAAAGAAAATTTCCTAATTTATCAACAAATTGAGCTAAACATACGACCAGTTTATATTATATCACATTGAGCTGAAACATACGACAATTTAGATTTTATATCAACAATATTGAGCTGAAACATGACCAGATTGATTTTATATCAACAACATTGAGCTGAAACACATACGACCGGATTTATATTTTATATCAACAACATTGAGCTAACATACTGAATTTATTTTATATCAACAACATTGAGCTGAAACATCACCAATTTATTTTAATCAAGGAATTCTGACCTTCAGCAGATAATCCTTTGTGCTGCACTATCTTTCTTAAACAGTAGGAAACGAACCTCAAAAAGATCAATTAGGTACAACACATAAGAACTATGTTTGCTGAAGAGTAAGCAAAGAAAAGACTGAAGCAGTAGGCTAATAAACTGATGCTGTGACATAAATAAAACTGTCTTTGACAAGACTTTCATCAATAGTTATTGGCTATTGGTTACAAAACTGACGTCATTGCACTCCAGTCAGACCCATAGGTGCTCAGTCTCCCAGATATCGAAGAGTATGCATACTGATGGTTCCCGTGGCTACCTTGCTCCTCAAGCTCCTCACCTTGTCTCTCAGGCATTCAGTTCTACTTGTACAACGGGTACATCCAAACTGTTCAAATCGCTGGATGAATTCAATATCCATTTTAGTGTCCTCATCCAACAGGCAGTCGTGAAGAGACAGAAGATCATCTCCCTTAGTCATCTTCAGCTCTCCAAACATCTATGCTGTTGATGCAAGCCAGTCCGCTTCCGAATTTGTCGCAAACACTCGCGTGCTCAGAACAGTAGATCCATGTAAGCATCTGGAGGCTGCACACTTCTATAGACGCATCCACTTATACCGAAACCTGCCTTTTTGGATCCTGTGAAGCATCGACTGAGAATCAGATACAACAACGGCCCAAGTAAACGAAATCACAATGAGCCACTATGTTTACTCTGATCTTTTTCTTACACATATCTTCCCCAACAACTGGGAGTGATTCAAGTAACGTAGTTGAGGCTTCTATGAGTTAAATTACTTGCTTCAATACTACAAGCGCTTTCAACCATCATCAAATAACTTTTCATGAGCAGAGCTATTGCCACCTTAACAATCCTTCAGAATTTCTCTCTCTCATAGGCCAGATGTTCTTCCTTTGCAGCAGTCATACTCAAACCATTCGTTATATTCTGAATCCATCTTCTTCGTGGCCTTCATATTCTCCTCTGTGCCTGGATGCCTCCTTCCATGATGGTCGTCTTCCCAGCCCTTCGTTTCTATTTATATCTCCAAAATACTGTGTTTCTCATTCTCATTTGTAGCACCAGCAAGCTTTCTTTGATTTTAATTCGTTCTGGATAGATGTATTTGTTCTCTTCTCTGTCCATGATATATGGAGGACTCTTCTGTAACACTTATATTAAAAAACACATATATGTTTCACACCCATATGTTGTCACTGGAAATATGCATGCTCTTAATGTTCTGATATTTGTTTTCCTATCAGTTCAATTCAGTACCGTATTTAGTTGTTTAAGGCGAGAGACTCACCCAGAACAATGGTTGTCTTTTTTATAAAATTAACAGAAAAAACTAACAAACATATTGTCATACAATTTGGCCACATGTTGCAAAATACATTGTTACTGATGATACACAACGTTTAGTGTATGCATTGTAATTATTTATTTTAAATATATTTAATTTTCTTGAAAGTATATTGTAAAACCCTCCCTTCATCGTCCAGTGGATTTCACAAATATAAGAAGTGCAAAGAATGCCAGACTAGCATATGATATACATATCACCTATAAATATAGCATGAACCTCCACGTTTTGTCTAAACTGTATATAAGCAGAGATATTGCTGTTCTAATTTGAATTTTTATTTTATTTAAAGGTTTATATTGCAAAGCCATACCTACAAAACCAACTGGGTTAGACATTTTTGGGAGGTTCACGCTATAATTATAAGTGATATGTACATCATATGCAAGTTTGGCATTCTTTGCACTTCTTATGTTAGTGAAATCTACTTCCTGATGAAGGAAGGAGGGGTGGGGGGATTTCATTATGTTTTCAAGAAAAGTAATTATTTTAAAAATAAATAATTGCAATGCATACACTAAACGATGTCTTTTGCAACATGTGACCAAATTGTTACTTTTAATAAAAACAACCCTGGTTCTGGGGCGGTCTCCGCCTTAACATCTTACCTTCATAAAATGTAAAATGATATTGCAATTAAAAAATTTATTTTCTTCATTTTAACATACACAAAGAGTAGGTTTGAAACATTTGGAAGCAACAAGTAAAGTAAAGGAAGAAAAGATCCTGGTAGGCAGATGGAGAAGATAATGGATGGTTTAATATCATGGTTCCACTAGGGATCAACGTCAGAATTGAGAGAGAGAGAGGGAGCTGTAGAGAGATATATACTCTCCTACGTCGGCAGCAATGACACTAGTTGGAAACTATAGACATACATTTTAACACCTATAAAATGAAAAAAAAACACACTTTCCTACATTTTAACACTATTAATGTCATCTAGCCTCCTTAATAAACTTTAAAACAGGTAATGAAATGAAACTCTATATTCCGTAAATTTAAAACAGGTAATGAAATAAAACGTCTGCTTCTTATACTTTAAAACAGATACTTGAAAATAATATCTCTTACTAAAATGAAAGGTTTTAAAGACGATTTATTGGCTTCATTGCATGATATTTTCCGTTATGGCTCCAAACTTCTCAGTAAAAATGGCAATCCACCTCCTCATAGCTACAGCAACAATTCTAGGAATCTCCAGAGAAATGGAACTCTCCTCACTCCATAGCTACAGCAATTAATTCTAGGAAACTCCAGAGAAATTGTTCCAATGCCCTACTATAGGGTCAACATCGATTTCTGGGATTATTTACAGAGAGTGGTCATTCACAACGTCTCTCACATGCCTATAGATCAATTAGGAATTCTCCTTGCTGGGCCGCCAATACACAGCGCACATAGCTAAAGACACACAATTCTAGAATCCCTTCAGAACAAATGATAAAGCACAAGTTTTGTCAACTCCTCTATACTTTAAACAGCAGTAATAATTTGGAATTGCTCATAGAATAATGACAATAAACTGAACATAGAAGTACATGATACTAGTTCATAGGAATACTTCCAATAAGAAATGTGAATGAACGCAATCTTCATAGCTACAGACAATCTAGGAATCTCCAGAGAAATGGCAATACACTCTCATAGCTACAACAACAATTCTAGGAATCTCCAGAGAAATGGCAATACACCTCCTCATAGCTACAACAACAATTCTAGGAATCTCCAGAGAAATGGCAATACACCTCCTCATAGCTACAACAACAATTCTAGGAATCTCCAGAGAAATGGCAATACACCTCCTCATAGCTACAGCAACAATTCTAGGAATCTCCAGAGAAATGGCAATACACCTCCTCATAGCTACAGCAACAATTCTAGGAATCTCCAGAGAAATGGCAATACACCTCCTCATAGCTACAACAACAATTCTAGGAATCTCCAGAGAAATGGCAATACACCTCCTCATAGCTACAGCAACAATTCTAGGAATCTCCAGAGAAATGGCAATACACCTCCTCATAGCTACAACAACAATTCTAGGAATCTCCAGAGAAATGGCAATACACCTCCTCATAGCTACAGCAACAATTCTAGGAATCTCCAGAGAAATGGCAATACACCTCCTCATAGCTACAACAACAATTCTAGGAATCTCCAGAGAAATGGCAATACACCTCCTCATAGCTACAGCAACAATTCTAGGAATCTCCAGAGAAATGGCAATACACCTCCTCATAGCTACAACAACAATTCTAGGAATCTCCAGAGAAATGGCAATCCACCTCCTCATAGCTACAGCAACAATTCTAGGAATCTCCAGAGAAATGACAATACACCTCCTCATAGCTACAGCAACAATTCTAGGAATCTCCAGAAAAATGGCAATCCACCTCCTCATAGCTACAACAACAATTCTAGGAATCTCCAGAGAAATGGCAATACACCTCCTCATAGCTACAGCAACAATTCTAGGAATCTCCAGAAAAATGGCAATCCACCTCCTCATAGCTACAACAACAATTCTAGGAATCTCCAGAGAAATGCACATGTGAACTTCTTCTTCTTCTTGGAGTGCTCCATATTGACCACTTGTTAAAAACCCTATGCGATTTAAATGAGATCTGTATGTGATCTGGGCCTTAGAGCGATTTACATTGTTCCAGTTATGCGCCTACTAGTAGGCCAGGACATTCGATTTCTGGGACGCTTTTTATTTACTAGAGTAGCTTCCTAGGTCCTTCATCAATCGTCTCTTACGACATGCATTATAGATCGCAGTGGTACTATTCTTTGCTTCCTTTGCTGGCCCTGCCAATACACAGGCGCACATGTGAACTGAAAGACACGATCCAGATTCGAATCCACAACCTTCAGAACAAATGATAAACACAAGTTTGTAAGTTGAATCTCTACTATACTTTAAAACAGCAGTAATAATTTCGAATTGCTATATTTGAATAATGACAATAAACTGAACATAGAAGTAACATGTATACTCACTTCGTCTTCCATACTGGCTAAAGTACATCTGCCAATAAGAAATGTGAATTGATACGCAGATGTATCTTTCCAATTTGGGCTGCAGACCTAGGATAAAATGTGAACAGAAAAATAATACTACTCATTATTATGGACTACGCCCATGAGTACGCCAAGAATACCGTTACACGCCAGTAGCAAACATAATAATACGACTTCAAAAACTAAACATCAACGACAACAGAGAACCACACACACACACCACAAACCCGATCAGCACAAAAGTCATTCTCAGATCTAAGCCCAGATCAACACAAAAGTCATTCTCGGATCTACACCCAGATCAACACCAAAAGTCCTCATGTCTACACCCAGATAAGGACATCCTACTCAGGACTACACCCAGATAAGGACAGCATCCTACTCAGGAATACACACAGATCAGCACGACATTCTACTCAGGACTACACACAGATCAACACAAACGTCCTTCTCATGTCTACACCCAGATCAACACAAAAAGTCCTCAGGTCTACACCCAGATCAAGACCAAAGTCATTCTCAGGTCTACACCAAGATCAGCATAAATCTTCATTCGATAAGATAATCAGCATACCGTCCAGGCATCCAGTCCTAGTATAATGTTGGATTCTAAACTTTTTAAAATGGTATACTCTAGTATTCAACATCAGTTTCAGAGAAAGCTCAAGAGACGATCGTGGAGAAATTGAAGACTTTCTCCTCTATCCATCTTCAAATTTCCACAAAATATAATCAACATTTTGATATAAAATAATATAATAAAATTAATAATAAATAAATAAAACTTTCAGATGACTCTGGATGACATGTCTTCAACAAATATTCTTAATTTATTTATATCTTGTGATATCTCTCTCTATCGTTCTTTTTTTCCGTCTGTTTTGATTATTCTTATTGTGATATATAAACAGCCTTTGCCAAGACCGTATTTTTACGTCACATCTTAAGTACCATTTGGAGCTCTAGTGCTTGTCCTTCGGCGATGTGTCCGATTTCAACCAGCGATTACTGGATTCGTTCTAATTTAGCCTTTGACTGTTCCCAGCCGACCTGCAAAGCAGCAGGTTGTTATTTTCTTTTAGGGTAGCGACCCTTAGACGACCTACCCTCCCAGGTTGTTGAACGTCATCTATAAAGGTTACCAGTTGTTTTTGGATTACTTGGTTTGTCTGACGTCCAGTTTTATTTTTTTACGGTTTACTTCGAAAGACTTTGATTGTCCCCAATCATACTACAATGCAGTAGTAGTCCCCTGCTAGCGGAAACGCGCACTGGATTCATGCCTCTTCTGGGCTTTCCAGTTTTTCTGCACATTTGGGTGGTCTTCTCACCCCTACGCCTGCCAAACCGCCTCATCGCTCCACCATCAGCGCTGTGCACGTCTGCCCAACCGTTGGGCCCACCCGTGCATCGTCCGCATGCGTGTTTGCTCTGTTTTGGTGCCTGCCCACCTTGTCTATTGGTTCTCACTGTGCACACATTCACCATGCCTCTAGCCTATCCAGACACACGAAGCTCACCTCGGGCCAACACCTCAGGGCTCCGAGTTTCGCTCTATGTGGGCCAACATGCAACTCATCTCGGACCCAAGTTTTGCTCCATGTGAGCCCACGTCTCTTCTATGGACGCAGCCCTCATCCCTTTATGTTTATCCGTTCAGCTTTTCCCATCGGTCGGAAGTGATGTGCATTAATAGTCACTCTAGGATTCCGCTCGTCGGTGTTGCGAGCGGATCTCATCTAACGTGACTACATCTGCATCACTACTTAAACAAGAGTAGCTCTCCCTCGATCTCTACCCGCTTACTCAGACAAGTTTGGTTGTCTGTTACCAGGGTCACCACGTGGAGGAGAAGTAGGATCTTGATTAGTGCCAGCTTACTAATCCTGGCGCGACGTTGTCCCTATGCGCCTTTGACCCCATCTTGTGATATGATTTCAGCTCTGTTTTTCAATGTCTTTTAAATCACTGATAGCCATTTCCAAATCTGTTTTAAATGTGTTTTTCACCTTTTCAGCTGAACTTTTCTTGTGGGTTCTAACAATACCTTATCTAGTATATATTTGTTTATCTTTGTAATGAATGTCTTATCTTTGTAATGAATGTCTTATCTTTGTAATGAATGTCTTATCTTTGTAATGTATATCTTATCTTTGTAATGTATATCTTATCTTTGTAATGTATATCTTATCTTTGTAATGTATGTCCTATCTTTGTAATGTATGTCTTATCTTTGTAATGAATGTCTTATCTTTGTAATGTATGTCTTATCTTTGTAATGTATATCTTATCTTTGTAATGTATGTCTTATCTTTGTAATGAATGTATTATCTTTGTAATGAATGTATTATCTTTGTAATGAATGTCTTATCTTTGTAATGTATATCTTATCTTTGTAATGTATATCTTATCTTTGTAATGTATATCTTATCTTTGTAATGTATATCTTATCTTTGTAATGTATGTCTTATCTTTGTAATGTATATCTTATCTCTGTAATGTATGTCTTATCTTTGTAATGTATGTCTTATCTTTGCAATGTATGTCTTATCTTTGCAATGTATGTCCTATTCAGCGCTGGCTCCCTTTCTTAATCTCATGTTTCACCTGTGATTTTGATTCTTCTCATGCCATTAAATATTATATGGCCGGACACAATGTTCGGCATAGTTGCAACTGTGGTCACCTGGTCAATTGTTCTCTGAGGTTGGGCTAGCCAGGACATGCCTAGCTTGATTCTAGTGCCGTTAATCGTCCTAGTATTCTTAGATCTTGTACAGTGGGTGCCTGTGATCCATATAAACCCGTATACATACTTGGTTTGTTTGATTTAATTACCCGAACGAAGTGATATAATGTCGAGCAGATATCTTATCTTCATAATTTGTGTTGAACAAGGTAAACGTCTTTTCCAGAGAGAAACATCTGCTGGGTTTCATCTTGAACAGAACAATTAGGACATGTCCGATGTGCAATGAAGATGATCCTCAATTGAACAATGAACTAACTTTACGAATGTCTCAAATAGGATATACTGAGAAAAAAACTAACCGGTCCATTCAGTTTACAAAATAAAGTAAACAACACGGATCTCTGTGTCAGCTACAAACGATACGATGTCTATAATAATATTGAATATATATATATATATATATATATATATATATATATATGTATATATATATACACTATTTCAAACAAAGAAAGAAGGAAGGAAAATTCAACTTTTAAGTGTTATTAAAAGCTGATGTTAATTGTTGTCATTTAGTATGATTTTTTGAAAATGTGTATGATTTCTTGTACGATTGCCAATCAAATAGTTTTACTGCAGTCTCATCTATTTTATAATTTCTTGCATCTTTATTCTCCATGTATATCTTATGCTGTGGTCTATATAGGTTCATCGTTTTGCGTGCCTTGTTATCCTATATCCTTTACACGACAAAGGAGTTTTAATCGAAAAGTCGCTCTAGTCTGTTTTTGGGATTTGTAGAACAACGTAATTGGAGTTTTTTATTTTTGCATAACACCGTGACACATATAGCATAGCACAATATCGAACTCATTTGCTATTTTCTACATAACACATTATATACAAATATCATACATATGTACATTTACCATACCTGTTTTATAACCAGTGAGCACGAGCATGCACAAACACACACATACAAATATGTAAAAACAAATATGCACACAATTGTAAATAATCAGTGATGCCTGTTTTAAAACATAGGAATGTGCTCTCACCATATAGTTTTGGGAGTTGGTCATGACAAGTGTAGAGCCAAATTCCTCTTGATCAGTCGCATCGGGCATCCCTTCTAACATGAATCAAGTAAATAAACACAAATTACGCTCTTGTAATTCTACGTTTTATATTACATTATATTACAGCTTTAAATGTTTTATATTACATTATATTACAGCTTTAAACGTTTTATATTACATTATATTATAGCTTTAACGTTTTATATTATATTATATTACAGTTTTAAACTTTTTATATTTCATTATTTTTATAGCTTAACATTCAATTGAATTATATTACAGAAAACTAAATTACTAATTTTCAATTCCAATATTGTATCAGTCTTAACATATGCCAGCGAAAGTTGGGAAAATTACTAATGACATAGAAAGTCAGTTGAACGTATTTGAAAATAGATGTCTGCGAAAAATAATGAGCATAAAATGTGACCAATTCAGAAAAAGTGATGAAATAAGAGAAATGTCTGGTCAACCACTAGTAACATCTAGTTATAAGAATGAGAAGATAAAGATATGTTGGGCATACCTTGAGACGACATGAATAAAGAATATCAAAGCAGACATTGAAGTGGAGGCAAAGGGTTCAAGAAAGAGAGGACGCAATAGGGAAACCCTGTAACGAACTTTGCTGAGAAAGGGAAGAAATATTGGTCTCTATTCCATGGAGGAGATTGAGCTAGTTATCTAGAATAGAACGGTATGGAGAAATTACTTGCCAACCCTATGTAACATAACGGTACGAGATGAATATTTATATATATATATATATATATAAACGTTATAGTTTAGTGATAACTTTCAGAAGAAATTGCTGTTTGCATGATAGAAAAATGTTTGCATGATAGAAAAATGTTTGCATGATAGAAAAATGTTTGCATGATAGAAAAATGTTTGCATGATAGAAAAATGTTTGCATGATAGAAAAATATGTAAATAAGATATCCGTAATCATAAATTATTTACTTATTGTGGGTGACAACACCCCTAACTTGTGTTTTTTCCGTATTACCCTCATTCACAGTGGCATATTTTTACTTATTTTATAAGTTTAAAAGGTTTAAAGTCAAAGGATTGACTTCATTGCACCGGGTTTTACCCCATATGGCCGGTCCCTCTCCGCAGAAATGGCACGCCACCTGCCGAGAGTATTGCACTAAGCACGAACTCCGTAGCTCCAGCAACAATCCTAGGGGTCTCTGGAAAAACTGCACTCGGGAACAGAAGGCCGTCGTCCGGATTCGAACCCACGACCTTCGACTCGCAAGGCAAAGGGCTTAACCACTCAGCCACAGACAATGACATTTAATTAACATGCAGTGAGGATACAAACTATATTTGCCTATTATGTTTTGATATTGAAAAACATTTTAATCTGAATTTAAAATGTATTTTTCCCTTTCACAAGTAGTGCTACTAAGTTTTCAAGTAACTGCTCCGCTTGACCTGATGTGTTTTCAAGTAACTGCTCCGCTTGACCTGATGTGTTTTCAAGTAACTGCTCCGCTTGACCTGATGTGTTTTCAAGTAACTGCTCCGCTTGATCAATGACCTGATGTATTTTCAAGTAACTGCTCCGCTTGATCAATGACCTGATGTGTTTTCAAGTAACTGTTCCGCTTGATCAATGACCTGATGTGTTTTCAAGTAACTGCTCCGCTTGATCAATGACCTGATGTGTTTTCAAGTAACTGCTCCGCTTGATCAATGACCTGATGACATTGCTAATCGAATATGCATTGTTTGTCATGTTTCCCATAAGCACACACAGTCATCATCTGTCTTCTATTGTAAAATTAGCTTTACTAACCATGTGGAAAATAATGGAAGGAATGGGATTTCCATTACATTTAATACAGATAAGAGAACTTTATAGTGATCAAATGGCTTCTGTAAGAAGATGTGATGATACATCAGATTGGTTTGACATAAGGCAGGGCGTCCGAATCAGAATAGGCTGCATTTTGTCGCCATGTCTGTTTAACATATATGCAGAAAACATCATCATCATGCGGAATGTTACAAGAGAGAGCGGAAAAGAACAATACGATCCTTTTATAATCGGAGGAAGAGAAATACCTGAACTAAGATACGCTGATGATACATTGTTACTGTCAACACCACAAACAGGGATTGAAAAATTATTAGGGGAAGTGAAAGATAAAAGCGAAAAACAAAATCTATATCACTATGTGGTAAAAACATAAATAATTACAACAGATACGAACAAAGACATGATATTTTTATCAACGAAAGAAAATAGGAAATGTGAACAGTTTTGAATATTTGGTTCACTGCTAACAACAGATGGAAAGGGATGAAGAATTTAAGGAAACATACTTGGCTTTAAAAATCTAACAACTAAAAGTGGAAATGGGATGAAGGAAATTAAAAGGAGAACAAACATGGCTTTACAAAACATTAAGCAACTAAAACAGTATGGAATTGAACTGATAAGAAAACAAAGATCAAAATACTAAGAGCATGCATATTCCTAGTGGCAACGTTTGGGTGTAAAGCATGGACATTTAATAAGGCAGTAGAAAAACATATATGTGCTTTTGAATATAAGTGTTACAGAAGAGTCCTTCGTATGTCATGAAAAGAGAAAAGCACATATATCTATACATAAAGAACGTATTTTGGACATATAAAAAGACATTAAAAGCTGAGAAGACCCATCATGAAGGAGGCATACCGGCAAAGAAGAAGAAGAGTAATACCACGGAGAAGATGTATTCATGATGTAACTGATGGGTTGAACATGACGGCTGCAGAAGCGGGACATCTGGCATATGAAAGAGAGAAATTCCGGATGACTGTTGGGATGGCAAAATTCTGCTCAGTACTAGCTATTTGATGATATACCAAGTTTACATGGCCTTAAAGTGTGGACTTTTATTTCAACTGTATTAGTTCTCAGGTAGACCCATCTTTTCTTTGTACCAGAGAAACATTGGAATGTAAAGGTGGTCGACATGATGTGGACTTCATCCCCCACAGTGTCCTATAACGCAAAGAAAAATATGGACCTAACAACGTATTAATAAAAATACCTGAAAGTAAGAAAGAAACAGTCATTATTTTTCGGGCATGTGATGAGAAAGGGAAGTTTAAAACATATTGTAACAACTGGTAAAATTGAGGGGAGACGAGACAGAGGAAGACATAGATATACAATTTTGGATTGCCTGACTGATGGCAACGAAAAGGCGTCAATATCTGAGTTGATAGCAAACACTAGAGACAGAGATTTGTGGAGATCCATGATTGCCTACGCTAGCCGGTACGGCACCTGATGATGATGACTTCAAAGTATAAAAATTGGTTTAAAAAATGCAAGTGTACATTCCGTTATACTTTATAGAAACAAATGTTTAAAAAATAGATCTTTGCAGCATAGAATAAAATAAAAAAAATTAAATGTATCTCGCGCATATTAAATAAGCAAAGTAACTTTAGGAAAGCAATTCTACTTCAATATAGTGGATACAAAGGAAATATCGCCCACGCAACAGAGAGACTCAAAAATAACAGAAGCAGTGGAAAACATTTTTTTATGAAGCACACACAAAAGACCGTTCTAGAAATCTCTTCTTATCCTGACACTGTGAGGCAAAACAGGATTAGAGAAAAGAAGATATCAAATATATCCTGATTATGGTCATGATTAAGGATACAGCAAACATAAAATTGTAGATGTGTATATAGATAAAGATAGAATAGTGTGTGATATTTTCCTAGCTACTTACTTTTGTCATTGTCATATCGACGCTTTATTGTACAACCTTCATCTTCATCCAGAACGTTTTCACATAGAAATACCACTCCAGAGATAACGCCGTCTTCTGTAAATTTTGCTTTTGGTGCCCCTACGAACATCCTGTTACATGAAATAAATGTCCAAAATTGAACGTGCTGGTTGAAAAACTAAGGTTTTAAAAAGCAGTACAATTTTACAACTATATTTATTTAATTAGCATCCATTCCAAGTGAATTATTTCTCCATCAGCAAGGAAAGAGACAATAACAATAACATAGAATTTGGTGGAGCACAGTAAATGACAGCGAGAGCAGGATACAACATAGAGAACGACAGTATGAATAAATTATGCAGAGGGATCGCCAATAGTGAAGTTGATAACACTCTGAACTAGTACCGTGGAAATTCTAAAGTTCGAGGCCGGCTTTGGCCAAAAATTTTCTGAGCGCTGACTGTAAGCTGCTGAGCTAAGGGAAACACTGTAAGCTGCTGAGCTAGGAACGTTATGAAACACTGTAAGCTGCTGAGCTAAGGGAAACCTGTTTAAGCTAACTGGAGTCTCTAAGGAAACACTGTAAGCTGCTGAGCTAAGGGAAACACTGTAGAGCCCCAATGCAGCGTTAATAGAACATCCTACAAGACTGCTGCAGTTTAAACAGCGTGAGAATGGCATTCTACCAAAGAAGAACAACCCTTCAGAACAAACTATAGGAGACAGGTGATGATCTTGAGATATATTCCTGTTTATGGCCCATACCGGAGTACTTGGATAGCAGACGTTTATTGCAGAAGGTGTGGCAGAAAATTAAGTCACAAAAAATAGTGTCTAAAGCCAAAGCATTAACTTTATTGCACCGGGTTTACCCACATGGTTCAGTCCCTCTCTGCAGAAATAACACACCACCTTCCAAGAGCAGGATCTCCGTAGCTCCGGCAACAATTCTAGAGAAAAAATGCTCCACAATAGAACGACGCGGTCCGGATTCGAATCCACGACCTTCAGAACGAAAGGCAAGGGATTAACGACTTTGCCACAGAGACCACCCCATTGAGCTAAAAAGGTTGTGTTTACAGAAGAATATTAAGAATACTATAAACTGCGATATGAATTAACTTAGATGTGCCGAGACAAATTCATTGACAAAAAATAACCACCTGAGAAATATCTCAAAGAAGTGGTTATCGTTGGTGTTTGAATGTAATAAGAATGTAACAAGAATGTAATAAGAATGTAATATGAATGTAATAAGAATGTAATAAGGTACAAAAATATTGCGATAACCGGGAGAAATATAAGGAAGCATTGGAGAGATAAAGATCGACCGAGAAAGAGAGAGAGAGAAAACATTGATATGCGTAACATCATGGCTTGTTAGATTGTCAAAAGTGGTGATAGTCGTCAACGCTAGGATCGAAATTTGTGGGAAGCACATTCGTTCTTTCTGTTGCTTATATTCTCTATTATTTCTTGCAGTTACTGCACGATTTTAGTCAACAATATTGTGCCCTCTATATATCTGATACCATCGGTGGTGGCTCGTTATCATTTTTGTTGGTGTGCGCTGACAAAAGTGTTTGTAAAAATTATGGTTTTGGGTTAGGTTATATTTTAGTATGTACTATTATTTGTCTGTTCCGGGAAGTTATAAACATTTACTAGAACGTACATTGTCGCACAGATATTTATATTAATGGAACGGGCGATTACCGTAAATTATTCTATGATGGTTAGTTAATTAGTTCTATTAGTTTCTATTATTTGTATATATCATTCTGTATGTATGCATGCGGACTAATATTTAGCGCACTAACACCGTTTAACTGTGCACTGGATTAGCTGCGTTAGCATTTTCTTACTGAATGAATGAAAATCACATATTTATCTGTGCTAAATAACCAGTCTCTGTGGCTTAGGGGATAGTGACTCGGTCTATTAACCCCGATGTTCTGAGTTCGAATCACGTTGCGGACAGTTTGGATGCAAATTGTTTCACGTAATTTTTACAAAGGACGATGTCACCACCCGTTCAAAAGCAATGGCAAAACTTAATAATGTCTAGAAAAATCACAAACATCATTAAAAAGCTGGGGTTGATTCGCAAAGTCATGTAAAGGATATGCAATTAACTTTAAAAAACCAGTCGAGCGAGAGGTCAGAGGTAAGAGAACGCAATATTAACAGACGGTCTGAATAGACAACGTTTCTACTGACCCTAAAATATAGTGCGCTGGAAATGTAAAGAATACAAATTAGGAGGAAAGTCAAGTTTAGAATTTCAACTAATCAGTACAGTTATTTAAGTATTATAATAGTTATTCAACTTTCAAAGCTAATCAGTATCAGTTAAATTTCAGACTATATATGATATTTAGTGTTAATTATTCAACTTTCAAAGCTAATCAGTATCACGTTAAATTTCAGACTTATGAAGTTATTATTTAAATTCAAGAATCGATCATTAATTTAACTTATGATTTGTTAATTATTCAACTTTCAAAGCTAATCAGTATCACGTTAAATTAAGACTATTATGATATTATGAATTACAATCAAATAAGTTCAGGAATTAGCATAATGATAGTAATTATTCAATCAAGGTAACTATCATATATTTTTGTGGTAATTATCACTTTAAACTATCAGTCATTAGTATTATGAACAACAGCTTGAATAATAATTGTACTAGGGGTATCCAACTGGAATCCCCGGCCGCAGCTAAAACTTAGTTTCATAATGCAGGCGCATCTAAGTAACGACTGTGACGGCACTGACGTAATGTCACAATTTAAATATTGCAGCGCATCTAAGTAACGACTGTGACGACACTGACGTAATGTCACAATTTAAATAAAGAATTTAAAATGTAGCATAATAATCACAATTAAGTAAAAAAATCAACTTAAAACTAATTCTAACTAAACGTTTAATTTAGAAAACAAATATTGTGCTTACGAAGTGACCGAAACATAACACTATTTAAGAGTTACTTTTTTTTCTGGACATTCTTATTAAATGATAGAAGAAAACAAGTCACGACAGAGATGAAGTGTCTACGCAGAATGCTGGGAATATCAAGGAGAGAACGGTTTAGAAATGACGATATCAGGAAAAAAGTGGGTACAACATCAGTACTGAGCTTCATCAGAAAACAACAAATTAAATGGTGCTGTCACATACGCATATTACCAACAGACAGTACACCTCACAGAGCAATGTTTCTCCGATAAAGTTGATACAAAGCAAAATTTCGTCCACGCAAAAGGTGGACCGTAGATGATAACAGACAACGAAAAACACTGTTTATGAAGCGCACACTGAAGCCCATTTCTAGAATTCTCTTATTCTGAAGCTGTGAGGTCGAACAGGATAAGAGAAAAGAAGTTGTTTTTTTTCCTCGATCCAGAAGCACTTGAGTTTTCAGCTCTTCGGCTCGGTGCCAGGGATATTGCAACCCTTCAGTTACGTGTCACGAACACCATAACTCTGGAGAACCTGTGGTTTTTCTGCCAGCCCGCGAAATTGAATCGCACTCATAGAGGGCTTGTTACCCGTCGTCCAACGCGCTACGAACACGCTGGGCAGACATAAAGAAAAAGTGAGTATTACTGTAGCATAGTGAGATCCGACTTCACTGCTAAATAAGACAAGTGAGATCCGACTTCACTGCTAAATAAGAGACAAAGTGAGATCCGACTTCACTGCTAAATAATCGACACAGTGAGATCCGACTTCACTGCTAAATAAGAGACAAAATTAGATCCGACTTCACTGCTAAATAAGAGACAAAGTGAGATCCGACTTCACTGCTAAATAAGAGACAAAATGAGATCCGACTTCACTGCTAAATAAGAGAGAAAGTGAAATACAACTCCTTAGCAACTTGTTGACATTAGTGGTTGTTTGACAGTAGCAACAAGTTTAACGGAGGCATAGTGAGATCCGACTCCTTAACAACTTGTTGACAGCAGGAGTCGGATCAAGCATGAGCTTGAAGGCAGGAGGAGATCAAGCAAGAAACTTATGAATGAGCTTGAAGACAAGATGAGATCAAGGAAGAAACTTATGAATGAGCTTGAAGGCAGGAAATCAAACAAGAAACGTATGAATGAGCTTGAAGGCAGGAGATCAAACAAGAAAGTTATGAATGAGCTTGAAGACAGGAGATCAAGCAAGAAACTTTTGAATGAGCTTGAAGGCAGGAGGAGATCAAGCAAGAAACTTATGAATTAGCTTGAAGACAGGAGGAGATCAAGCAAGAAACTTATGAATGAGCTTGAAGACAGGAAATCAAACAAAAGAATGGCTTGAAGCAGAGATCAGCAGAAACTTGATGCTGAAGACAGGAGAATCAACAAGAAACTTATGAATGAGCTTGAAGACAGGGATCAAGCAAGAAACTTATGAATGAGCTTGAAGACAGGAGGAGATCAAGCAAGAAAGTTATGAATGAGCTTGAAGACAGGAGATCAAGCAAGAAACTTATGAATGAGCTTGAAGGCAGGAAATCAAACAAGAAAGTTATGAATGAGCTTGAAGACAGGAGATCAGCAAGAAACATATGAATGAGCTTAAAGGACAGAGATCATATAAAAAACTTATGAATGAGCTTGAAGACAGGAGATCAAGCAAGAAACTTATGAATGAGCTTGAAGACAGGAGGAGATCAAGCAAGAAACTTATGAATGAGCTTAAAGACAAGAGATCATTCAAGAAACTTATGAATGAGCTTGAAGACAGGAGGAGATCAAGCAAGAAACATATGAATGAGCTTAAAGACAAGAGTCTATAAAAAACTTTGACTGAATTGAAGACGAAGATCAAGCAAGAAACCTATGATGATCTTGAAGACAGGAGATCAAGAAACCTATGAATGAGTTGAAGACAAGAGATCAAGCAAGAAACCTATGAATGAGCTTGAAGACAGAGAGATCATTCAAGAAACCTATGAATGAGCTTGAAGACAAGAGATCATTCAAGAAACCTATGAATGAGCTTGAAGACAAGAGATCAAGCAAGAAACCTATGAATGAGCTTGAAGACAGGAGGAGATCAAGCAAGAAACCTATGAATGAGCTTGAAGACAAGAGATCATTCAAGAAACCTATGAATGAGCTTGAAGACAGGAGATGAAGCAAGAAACCTATGTATGAGCTTGAAGACAAGAGATCATTCAAGAAACCTATGAATGAGCTTGAAGACAGGAGATCAAGAAACCTATGAATGAGCTTGAAGACAGGAGATCAAGCAAGAAACCTATGAATGAGCTTGAAGACAAGAGATCATTCAAGAAACCTATGAATGAGCTTGAAGACAGGAGATGAAGCAAGAAACCTATGTATGAGCTTGAAGACAAGAGATCATTCAAGAAACCTATGAATGAGCTTAAAGACAAGAGATCAAGCAAGAAACCTAGAATGAGCTTGAGACAGAGATCAAGAACCTAGAATGAGCTTGAAGCAAGAATAACAGAAACTATGAATGAGCTTGAAGACAGGAGATGAGGCAAGAAAACAAGAGCAAACTCAGAAGCGTCACGTAAAACTGACAAAATTACTGCCTGTAAGGAGGAAAATTTCCACGTACATTTTTTATATCACTCTTATTCTGTCGTCAATTATTTCTACACGTGGGTCTCTTTGGTGTAGAGTGTATTAGTTAGGTGCTCGTCTCTCCCCTGTGGTGCATGCGCCCCACGTTGGGAAACAGGAATGTATTAGTTAGGTGCTCGTCCTCCCTGAAAGTTGGGAAACAGGGATGTATTAGTTAGGTGCTCGTCTCTCCCTGAAGTTAGGAAACAGGGATGTATTAGTTAGGTGCTCGTCTCTCCCCTGAACGATGGGAAACAGGGATGTATTAGTTAAGTGCTCGTCTCTCCCCTGAACGATGGGAAACAGGGATGTATTAGTTAGGTGCTCGTCTCTCCCCTGAACGATGGGAAACAGGGATGTATTAGTTAGGTGCTCGTCTCTCCCTGAACGATGAGAAACAGGATGTATTAGTTAGGTGCTGTCTCTCCTGAAGTTGGAAACAGGGATGTATTAGTTAGGTGCTCGTCTCTCCCTGAAGTTGGGAAACAGGGATGTATTAGTTAGGTGCTCGTCTCTCCCCTGAAAGTTAGGAAACAGGGATGTATTAGTTAGGTGCTCGTCTCTCCCCTGAAAGTTAGGAAACAGGGATGTATTAGTTAGGTGCTCGTCTACCCCCTGAAAGTTAGGAAACAGGGATGTATTAGTTAGGTGCTCGTCTCTCCCTGAAAGTTAGAAACAGGGATGTATTAGTTAGGTGCTCGTCTCTCCCTGAAAGATAAGAAACAGGGATGTATTAGTTAGGTGCTCGTCTCTCCCCTGAAAGATAAGAAACAGGGATGTATTAGTTAGGTGCTCGTCTCTCCCCTGAAAGATGAGAAACAGGGATGTATTAGTTAGGTGCTCTGTCTCTCCCTGAAAGATGAGAAACAGGGATGTATTAGTTAGGTGCTCGTCTCTCCCCTGTAAGATGAGAAACAGGAATGTATTAGTTAGGTGCTCGTCTCTCCCCTGTAAGATGGGAAACAGGGATGTATTAGTTAAGTGCTCGTCTCTCCCCTGTAAGATGGGAAACAGGGATATATTAGTTAGGTGCTCGTCTCTCCCCTGTAAGATGGGAAACAGGGATGTATTAGTTAAGTGCTCGTCTCTCCCCTGTAAGATGGGAAACAGGGATGTATTAGTTAGGTGCTCGTCTCTCCCCTGTAAGATGAGAAACAGGAATGTATTAGTTAGGTGCTCGCTCTCCCTGTAAGATGAGAAACAGGGATGTATTAGTTAAGTGCTCGTCTCTCCCCTGTAAGATGAGAAACAGGAATGTATTAGTTAGGTGCTCGTCTCTCCCCTGTAAGATGAGAAACAGGGATGTATTAGTTAAGTGCTCGTTCTCCCTGTAAGATGGAAACAGGAATGTATTAGTTAGGTGCTCGTCTCTCCCTGTAAGATGAGAAACAGGATGTATTAGTTAGGTGCTCGTCTCCCTGAACGATGGAAACAGGGATGTATTAGTTAAGTGCTCGTCTCTCCTGTAAGATGGAAACAGGGATATATTAGTTAGGTGCTCGTCTCTCCCCTGTAAGATGGGAAACAGGGATGTATTAGTTAAGTGCTCGTCTCTCCCTGTAAGATGGAAACAGGGATGTATTAGTTAGGTGCTCGTCTCTCCCCTGTAAGATGAGAAATAGGAATGTATTAGTTAGGTGCTCGTCTCCCTGTAAGATGAGAAACAGGGATGTATTAGTTAGGTGCTCGTCTCTCCCTGTAAGATGAAACAGGGATGTATTAGTTAGGTGCTCGTCCTCCTGTAAGATGAGAAACAGGAATGTATTAGTTAGGTGCTCGTCTCTCCTTAAGATGAGAAACAGGGATGTATTGGTTAAGTGCCGTCTCTCCCTGTAAGATGACACAGGAATGAGTTAGTTAGGTGCGTCTCTCCCTGTAAGAGAGAAACAGGGATGTATTATTAAGTGCTCTGTCTCTCCCTGAAGATGAAAACAGAATGTATTATTAGGTTTACTCTCTCCTGTAAGATGAGAAACAGGATGTATTGTAATGCTCGTCTTCCTGTAAGATGAGAAACAGGAATGTATTAGTTGAGTGCTTCATCTCTCCTTGTAAGATGAAAACAGGGATGTATTAGTTATGCTCGCTCTCCTGTAAATGAGAAACAGGAATGTATTAGTTAGGTGCTGTCTCTCCTGTAAGATGAGAAACAGGGATGTATTAGTTAAGTGCTCGTCTCTCCCCTGAAAGTTGGGAAACAGGGATGTATTAGTTAGGTGCTCGTCTCTCCCCTGTAAGATGAGAAACAGGGATGTATTAGTTAGGTGCTCGTCTCTCCCCTGAAAGTTGGGAAACAGGGATGTATTAGTTAGGTGCTCGTCTCTCCCCTGAACGTTGGGAAACAGGGATGTATTAGTTAAGTGCTCGTTCCCCCTGAACGATGAAAATGCCCCCTGTGGCGCATGCGTCCCACGTTGGGAAACAGGGATGTATTAGTTAAGTGCTCGTCTCTCGCTCCAAAGGTCCCAGGTTCGTTCCCACGTAAAGCCATCTCGACATTTTTTCAGAGATCCTCTATCGAGTTCCTAGTCCTATCGGAGATGGACGATAAAACGTAGGTCCCGTGTTCAATTTGAGCACGTAAAAGAACTGGTGGCAGTTTATTATCGAGAAGAGCAGGCTGAAAAGCCGCTGCCCGGGCAAAGTAGACAAGACAAAATAAAAGAATAAAATTTCCTCCAAAAATATTTTTACGATCTTTAAAATTACATCAAGGAACCTAGCCGGTGCTACGGAGCTTGTGAACTGCACCTAAGATCTTCCTGTGTAAGAAAGAAATCGGAACACACAAGGTTGCTCATCGAAGTGCAATGATGATGGTCATATCAATCAATCAAATACTTATTTCTACATCATTTTTACAAAAGCAATTGATGTTTACATTTGACCTCACAAACTAATGTTACAAATTATTGAATACATTGGAAACAAAAGCATTTGTTTACACTAATTATACTTTGTAATTTTTATTTCCTAATAAATGTTGTATAATGCGTATCGAGCCGAATGAAATATATTCAATCTTCCTTAATAGTTAACAAAGAGTTTCGAAAATAAATTCATGTAAATCTGCTATAACTGTGACACAATTTTAAAAAAAAAAGTCTGATTAAATAACTTTATGAGTTTTCCCACTGGTGTCCGTAAAATACCGTTAAAATATGAAACAGTGCAAAAAGGAGAGGAGGGAATACAAAAACATGATAATAAACGTGGTTTTATCATTTTACGAAATATCGTGACACAAAGACCTCGTTAAGTGAGCAATTACTAAAACCTAGTACATTACAAATAATTAGTAATGTATCCTTACCCCAAGGTGCCGCCACCATCTTGCGAAGGCACGAAGCCAGCACTGAAGCCAAAATAAGTATCTTTGGGACCAGATATCACTTTTACATTTGTCATGTCGATATTAAATCCCGAGACTATGAGATGAGGCCATATTAGAATAGCAAACCAATACATTGTTTTAGCAACTGACTGTTTGAAAGACATCATTCAACTGGAACCACATATACGCTTGTAGCTATTGAAAAGTCACTAGCAAACTAATTGACCAGCGCTCTGTTTGAGTCGCTGAATAAACTAGAAACAGGATTGTAGTGCCTTAAGAATAAACGTCAGCTGTGCCTAAGTACCGCATTTAAACTAGTGAAACATATTTCCTTTCCAACAGTAGGTTGTTAGGCTCTATCATTGCCCAGTATGTCGTGGTCTAGCCTCTTAACTCACTAGACAGCAGCACAGATCACGCGCATGGAGCTTGACACACCCACTTATAAACTTAACATTCTCACAGGCACTTGATTTTCTGCAAAACCCACTTAACTACCAACATTGATATTGAAAAAAAACTATTTGCAACTAAGAAACACAATTAGTCCTTGTCGTGCTGTTGTAGTAATGCTTAGACGAAGTTGTTCTTCAACAAGCTCCAATGTGCGATTAAAATTGTTAAAAGTGGTAACTACACCGAATTTGCACATCTAAAGCGCACTTGTAGAAATGTAGAACGACTCCGTATAAATGTACTTGTAACTGTAGATTTCCCAAAACATTATTAGAGGGGAAAGTTGAACACGGCGAGCAAGAGAAAGACAGAGACACACGTGGGAGGGAAACATCAAGCAAATATTAATCTTTGTCAGTAATGTAGTACCACTCTTGCTGAAGATGCACATAACCCGTTCCTTCTATAATAAATACGGAGGGCAAGGTGATGGATGAAAACACGTCGGATAGTAATGTTTTTGGGTGAACAGATTCGAGTCACGCGGAGTGTATGGGCATTTACAGCGAGCTAGGAATCAAGCGGGTGTAGGGCATTTACAGCGAGCTAGGAAACAAGCGGAGTGTATGGGCATTTACAGCGAACTTGAAGTTAATTAAGCGGAGTGTATAGGCATTTACAGCAAACTCGAGATGCAACACTATCACACAGAACAGCTGTGCTTTTGCTGTAACTCTGATCAGTCTCGTCGTGAGGTCAAGGCAGCAATCATAACCCTGAAGTTGTTGAATATACAGGAGCTGACACATCCGTGTATATTTGGGGACTCAAAGAATGTGCTAAAGAAAATTCAGACTTGCAATATGAGGCATGAATGGCTTGACACATCGAATGGCACAATTTGACATTTATTTGTGTACATATACATGCAGAAGTAAGAGGGAATGAGCGTACATATTACCTGGCTGATACAGCAGTCATCGAGAAAGGACAATCAATGGATAGTGCCGACACCATCGATGCAATAAGAGGAGGGTTGACGATAGCGAAGTTGAAAACACGCTGTGGTTGTGATCACGTGCCTTGGACATTCCGGTTTTTGCCTAGAGCTTGCGTGCTGCTCCGCTGGTCTACAGTGAACTTTGATTCTTTGCCTGGTAATATACATTACGTCAGAGTTAGTCTAGTCTGAATGGTGAAGGACATTAGTGATAAAAAAAAACGATTTCTTACAGAAATAAAAAAGAGATCCCATATTAAATATGATATATTTGGAACGTCTGTGGGTGATGAGTTTTGCAACTGCAAACGGGTTTAAGCTTCTAGATCTTGGATTCTTCGAAGGGAGGTAATTCTTATTTTTCATCATTGTCAGCCTACACGGTCTGACTTAACACAAATAAGGTTCGTCCTTAGGCTGAAAGAGCATGCCTTGTCTTAAAGAGACTTTAAGCCCCTACAAAACAAACAAACAAACAAACAAACAAACAAAAACGTTTCTAGTTTGTGTAGGTGTTTGAATTTTTTCATGGGAGTCTCTGTGGCTATGGTTGAGCCTTTGCCTTGTGAGTCGAAGGTCTCTGTGGCTATGGTTGAGCCTTTGCCTTGTGAGTCGAAGGTCTCTGTGGCTAAGTGGTTGAGCCCTTTGCCTTGTGAGTCGAAAGTCATGTGTTCGAATCCAGACCGCGACGTTCTGTTTTCACGTGCTGTTTTCTCCAGAGACCCCTTGGATTGTTTCTGGAGTTACGGAGTTCGTCCTTTGCGCAATACTCTGGGCAGGTGGCGGGCCATTAATGCAGAGAGGGACCGAGTCATATGGGAAAAAAACCCGGTGCAATGAAGTCAATCCTTCGGTTTTAATTTCTTCATTGAACTGTTAGCAATAAACCTAAATACTCAAAACTATTCACCCTCCATTATCTATTTATTTGTGTTTCTATTTCCGTTGATAAGTCTATTCTATCAATTGATGGTATCGTCCACTGAAGTATACAATTCAAAAGAAAAGTACAAAAGTATTGTTTGATGGATAGACCAGATTTTAGTCTTGTTTTGTCTCAACCCTCAGTTCTTAATACAACGTTTAGCTTCAATAAAAAAAAAAAAATGTCAACATTAAAATTAAGTAAAGAAAATTGTTATAACTAAAGCAATTGTGCATCCTACACTTGAGATATCAAGGAGGAACCATCTTCATTTTATGAAACATACACTTGTTATTATTGTGGTATGTATTCAAATGTAGTTATGGACAGGAATACAATATTAAACCAAGAGTAGGATCTAATATATTTATATCACTGTGTTTTAGAGTTTGTCTTCGTTTGATCATAATATAGTTGGAATAGCTGGGTGGAAGATTGCATAATATAGTTGGGATAGCTGGTAGGAAGATTGCATAATATAGTTGGGATAGTTGGGAGGAAGATTGCATAATATAGTTGGGATAGCTGGTAGGAAGATTGCATAATATAGTTGGGATAGTTGGGAGGAAGATTGCATAATATAGTTGGGATAGTTGGGAGGAAGATTGCATAATATAGTTGGGATAGCTGGTAGGAAGATTGCATAATATAGTTGGGATAGTTGGGAGGAAGATTGCATAATATAGTTGGGATAGCTGGGAGGAAGATTGCATAATATAGTTGGGATAGCTGGTAGGAAGATTGCATAATATAGTTGGAATAGCTGGTAGGAAGATTGCATAATATAGTTGGGATAGTTGGGAGGAAGATTGCATAATATAGTTGGGATAGTTGGGAGGAAGATTGCATATTATAGTTGGGATAGCTGGTAGGAAGATTGCATAATATAGTTGGGATAGCTGGTAGGAAGATTGCATAATATAGTTGGGATAGTTGGTAGGAAGATTGCATAATATAGTTGGGATAGTTGGGTGGAAGATTGCATAATATAGTTGGGATAGTTGGGTGGAAGATTGCATAATATAGTTGGGATAGTTGGGTGGAAGATTGCATAATATAGTTGGGATAGCTGGTAGGAAGATTGCATAATATAGTTGGGATAGTTGGGAGGAAGATTGCATATTATAGTTGGGATAGCTGGTAGGAAGATTGCATATTATAGTTGGGATAGCTGGTAGGAAGATTGCATAATATAGTTGGGATAGCTGGTAGGAAGATTGCATAATATAGTTGGGATAGCTGGTAGGAAGATTGCATAATATAGTTGGGATAGCTGGTAGGAAGATTGCATAATATAGTTGGGATAGCTGGTAGGAAGAGTGCATAATATAGTTGGAATAGCTGGTAGGAAGATTGCATAATATAGTTGGGATAGCTGGTAGGAAGATTGCATAATATAGTTGGGATAGCTGGTAGGAAGATTGCATAATATAGTTGGGATAGCTGGTAGGAAGATTGCATAATATAGTTGGGATAGTTGGGAGGAAGATTGCATAATATAGTTGGGATAGCTGGTAGGAAGATTGCATAATATAGTTGGGATAGCTGGTAGGAAGATTGCATAATATAGTTGGGATAGTTGGGAGGAAGATTGCATAATATAGTTGGGATAGCTGGTAGGAAGATTGCATAATATAGTTGGGATAGCTGGGAGGAAGATTGCATAATATAGTTGGGATAGTTGGGAGGAAGATTGCATATTATAGTTGGGATAGCTGGTAGGAAGATTGCATAATATAGTTGGGATAGCTGGTAGGAAGATTGCATAATATAGTTGGGATAGTTGGTAGGAAGATTGCATAATATAGTTGGGATAGCTGGGAGGAAGATTGCATAATATAGTTGGGATAGTTGGTAGGAAGATTGCATAATATAGTTGGGATAGCTGGTAGGAAGATTGCATAATATAGTTGGGATAGCTGGGAGGAAGATTGCATAATGTAGTTGGGATAGTTGGGAGGAAGATTGCATAATATAGTTGGAATAGCTGGTAGGAAGATTGCATAATATAGTTGGGATAGCTGGTAGGAAGATTGCATAATATAGTTGGGATAGCTGGTAGGAAGATTGCATAATATAGTTGGGATAGCTGGTAGGAAGATTGCATAATATAGTTGGGATAGCTGGTAGGAAGATTGCATAATATAGTTGGGATAGCTGGGAGGAAGATTGCATAATATTGTTGGGATAGCTGGGAGGAAGATTGCTAATCTTCTCAATTATTCTGCGATTGGCGATCTCCTTGGAGTAGAGATTAAGTGCTCGTCTGTCGTGCCAAAGATACCAGGTTCGCTCCCTCGTGGAGCCATCTGGACATTTTCCCAGAGATCAATGATCTCAGTGTAGGTGAGATCGTTCCTAGTCCTGCCGGAGACGGACGATAAAACGTAGGGCCTGTGTTCAATTTCGGCACGTTAAAGAACTCGTGGCAGTTCAAAATCGAAAAGAGAAGGCTGGAAAGCCGCTGCCAGGGCTAAATTCATTAGAAAAGATTAGAAATAAAATTCCTATAAAAATATCTTCAACATCTTCAGAATTACATCAGGATCCTCGCCGGTTTTAGAGTTGTGCACTGCAGCTGAGATCTTCCTTGTAAGAAAGAATCGAGCACCATGAGTACTCAGCGAAGTGCAAGGATGATGGTCCTATCAATCAATCAATCAATCAATCAATAGTAGTAAGACACCTCTGAATTGATTTCTGCTGTAACTTATTATCTTTATTACTAGTGTTTCTCATCATTTAGGCGAGCCTCACAGTTGTGTTAATGAAGCTTACAGTTGCTTGATGGTATGAACATCATAATTACACTTTGGTGAGTAACCATGTGTGCTTCGATTTATTTCTTACACAGGAATATCGCAGCTGCAGTGCAGGAACTCCGTAGCACCGGCGAGGTCCCGTTAGAAGTGTAGGCCAGTTCTCCCATCTCCTCCATCAGGGAGTGATCGTAACTTATTTCGACAATGTTTCCCAGTAATGGTGGGAGTTGGCAGTTGCACAGAAATAGGCAGCGCTGCGGCATTGTCTCTTGATCTCAATTCAAAAACAGGAAGTTGTCAGCGTACATACACAAAGACTGTCAAATCGTGTTGTATTTTATTTTGGCTTTTGAGGAGGGTCTGAGTGAGTGTTGAAAATGTAATTGAAGTCCAGACTATTTGGCGACAATCTGCGTAACATCTGAGAATTCATTGATGTCTTTGATTTCGTGAATCAAAGGAAACGGGACCATATATATATATATATATATATATATATATATATATATATATATATATATATATATATATATATATATATATATACTGATCTAGCAGAGTTAGAATACACTCTTGGATTCTCCAAAAGGAGTTAGTTCTTATTTTTCATGTTTGTTGGCCTACACGCTCTGATATAACCAATAAAGGTTGAAAGGGGCGTGCCTCGGCTTAAAGAGGCTTTAATCCCGTACTAAACAAACAAACAAACAGAGTTAGAAAGAGGAAAGACATAAAAGTAGAATAGACAGGCAGTTAGAGAGGAGGCCAGTAAACTAGCAGAAGACCAAGAGATCGCCATCAACAGGGAGTGCAAGACAAGACCTTGGTATGTGAGCAAGATGGAAGGAAAGTAGTTGAGAAGAAGAATGGTCACCATCAACCAAGAAACAAAAGAGCGAAGATTGTGCTGATCAAACAGAAGACTGTACGATTGAACCCAGAGAAGAAGTTTCTTTTGAGTCATAGAGAAATTTCTAAAATAACAGCCTGCTAACAAATACCGGCATCTAAGAGTGAAGCTGTTGGGTTGTGCTACTGAGACAACCAGAACATAGCGACAAAACGATATTAGAGAAGAACCGATGATGCTGAACCTTGAAGCCGAACAGTAAGTCGGTGTTAAAACGACTCGCACCCATTATAACTTGAACAACACAGAAGAAAAATCGTAGTGATCGACTCAACCGCATACTTGAATTCTGAACATAAGATTCAACGACCATGTGCTTTGACGACAAAAGACCGAAAGTTGGGATGAACACACCTTAGGAGCTGAGAGCCTGAAGACCACCTTGCAGAGACCACCTTGCAGAGACCACCTTGCAGAGACCAGCGACGACGTCATCTGAACGACAAAAGAGCGAAGGGTGTGGGGAACACAACTTGGGAGCTGAGAACTTCAAGATCGCCAGAGCTCATGACATTCCAGAACGATTTCATTCCAAGAAGACTTAGATAACGTTAAGGTAATACCCACATTTTGAACTATTGACATTTATTCTGTTTACTTGGAAATAGCACATCAATTCTTTACTTGAGTGACAGTAATAGAATATTGACTAATTTTGGCTTGTGAAATATTTCCAATGTTCAATTGATATATGCATAGCCTGAGTTCATTATTAAATGATTTATCAATCTTGTTGCTAATTGATCACAACGGTGTTAGGTTAGTTGTATTCACTAACATCTTAGTTTGTAGTAAGACAGAAGTGTGGAAAGAGTGATGTTATATTTTAAATCAAGAATATAGAATCAGTGGACGATCACGAGCCTTTCTTTTGCAGCCCATTTTTCTTAGACTTATTATACTTTCCTGGGACCTTGTACCAGCAGTTGGCCGTCAGGTTAGATGATCTATTATACTTTCCTGGGACCTTGTACCAGCAGTTGGCCGTCAGGTTAGATGATCTATTGCTTAATTTTTTTGGTTGCCATGTACAGGATATTCCCCCACTCATTCCCCTACCCTGGACTACTATATATTCATTTTGTGCCGTGACTGGGATATGCATCTCCAGTCATTCCTTCATTCCTGGGTCACCCGACTACACCCGATGTAATTTTGAAGATGGTGAAGATATTTTTGTAGGAATTTTATTTTAAATCTTTTCTAATGAATTTTGCCCGGGCAGCGGCTTTCCAGCCTGCTCTCGATTTTGAACTGCCAAGGGTTCTTTTAAAATGCTCAAATTGAACACGGAACCTACGTGTTATCGTCCGTCACCGATGGTACTAGCAGCTCGATCTCATCTAAACTTATCTATCTCAGGGGTCTATGGAAAATATCCTGATGTCTCCACGAAAGGTGGGGGAAGGAGGGTGCACTGAGTATCTATGGTACGAGAGACAAGCACCTTAAGGTCACCGAGACCCAGAGAATATTTTAGTGCACTGTTCAAGTCATCAATGTCAAGCTATAACAGGGCCCTTCCATTTTATTTTCTCTTCACTTTGTCAACTATATGTGAACATCACAGATATTAACCTACTTGAGAAGTGAAAACAATTAACGTATGACATTCTAACCGGATATTGTAATGCAGACGGGGAAGTTCCTACTTATCTATCTATCATCATCAAATAGCTTATCCTGTACAGAACTTTGCCATCCTAACAGTTCTTCATATGATCTCTCTCATATGCCAGATATCCGTCCGACTCTGCTACTGTCATGATATTCTCTCTCATATGCCAGATATCCGTCCGACTCTGCTACTGTCATGATGATCTCTCTCATATGCCAGATATCCATCCGACTCTGCTACTGTCATGATGTTCTCTCTCATATGCCAGATATCCGTCCGACTCTGCTACTGTCATGATGTTCTCTCTCATATGCCAGATATCCGTCCGACTCTGCTACTGTCATGATGATCTCTCTCATATGCCAGATATCCGTCCGACTCTGCTACTGTCATGATGATAAGTCACGACTTGTATCAATCTTCTCCGTTGTCTTCCTTTTTACTTCTTTACAGAAATGCTTCCTTCCATAATAGTCTTTCTCAACCTTTCATGCCTTTGTTATATCTCCAGAATACTTCAAATGTAGTCATTATTTTTTAGCACACGTCAGTTTTCTTTGATTTTTAGTTCTTCCTGAATAGAAATATGTGCTCTCTTCTCTGTCCATGATATACGTATGACTCTTGTGTAACACGTCATGGTTACAGGAAACTAATGAAGTCAATGAAAATTCGATACTATTTATGTATATTGTATTAAGAGCAAATGAACAAAATTCGATACTATTTATGTATATTGTATTAAGAGCAAATGAACAAAATTCGATACTATTTATGTATATTGTATTAAACATTAGAATAGCGAATGCACAAAAATTGATCATACATTTTAACGTTAAGGGTCTATAATACATTATATTGCTCTAAATATTGAAGACGAGAGAGACTTCTATAAATCAAGTAAATATACTGATAAAACTGCAATAACCATTAACTGCTTCTCATAAACATGACATCTCTAATGGTTTTTATAAATATGCAGCATAGAGGGACCAAGTCATATTGGGTAAAACCCGGTGCAATGAAGTCAATCCTTCCACTTTAAAACCGTAAAACCCTTAGCTCTTTTAGTGTCCATGGTGATTTGCTTGCATTTCAAAATTGTTGCTATTTAAGATTTGTTTTTTCCTAATCAAAATGAATTTGCTTATCCTAACAACCATGTTCTGGTTATTAACGTTTTTTTAAACGAAGATATGTCTTTATTCTCTTTAAAACAACAACGACAATCCTACGTAATATATTAATTTATGTTCTCAACATACGGTATGAGCAATGTCCATGTTTTAATTATCCAATCCATTTCAATTCAGCAGTTAGAAATAATGGAGATTTCTGATTGGACAGTTTGCACACGTTCACAAAATGATTTATTACTAAGAAAATGTCTACTATCTATTTAAATATCGATAGATTACGAGCTCTTCAGTAAAATAAAGTTGCCAAATACACAACGTAAGTCTGGAATAAAAGATCTAAGTTATCCTATCTCTAATACTGTGTCGATAGATTCACTCAACGCAAATACTAGGTAACTGTCAGCTATTGTTTTTCTTAATGTATTTGTCTAGAATATGAGGTACCAAATGTAATAAATTCATTGATAAATTTCTCAAATTTCCTAAACTATTTTAATGATACATATAATTTATGAACTCATTTTAACGAAATGAAAGTTTACCAATGTTTAGAGTTTCCAGTTCTAGTTGAGTTGTGTCGATTCATAGCCGGAGTTACTGTTTAAGTGCTCCGATGTTGATGCTTTACGTGAAGTGAAAGAAAGCTAGAACCTATACCGACAAACTGCGTGCGTAGACGGTAATTATATTAAGATATTTCCCAGTGAAGTATCATGTAGTCGCATCTATGTATCGTTGTGTAACATTCAAATATCATGTAATGTCATGTAAGTATTATGTAATGGCAACTACTTTTAGTTTTTTTTTAGATTAGTCGCCGGATCCTAATCACTGCACATCGAGCCAATTAGTCCATAAGAGCTCCGATCTCCTCCTCAGTACGTCTCTCAGAGTGTAGCGACTAACAACACCGGTTCTTCGTTGGTTTACTATTCGTCTTTAACTAACAGCATAGTGTTCTTGTCTAGCTACACCACATTTGATTTGGAATACTTGCAGTCTGGCAATTGTTGTCCACACTATTACTTGAATAATGTACACAACCTCTCTCCCTCAGGGAATTTAGAATATATGTTTCCCAAAACAAACCACGATCTTTCCACTCATTTTTCACGGTTTATTTTCATGTTTCCTTTCAACATCCATGCCTTCTTTCCTAATCCATTGCCTATCGTACAGCTATCATAGCCAATACCTTTATTGGTATACGACAAACATGTCCAAATCATCTCCGTTTTCTTCTTTCAATGATAGTCTACAAAACTGCACAACAATTTATAAGATTTAAAAGCTCTTCCTTTGCTATCTTTCGGTTTCAATTGCGATCGTATTTGGCCAGAAAATTTGCAAGATTCTTTTTGAACATTAAACACAAAATATTAACAATAATTATTCTATTAAGTTTAATTCCTATAACTTTCTCATAATTATGTTTCAATATTCTACAACCACGTGTCACCTAGTTACAATTATATTTCATGTTATCACCATCAACTATCACGTAGTTACAATTATATTTCATGTTATCACAATAAACTATCGTGTAGTTACAATTATATCTCATGTTATCACAATAAACTATCACATAGTTACAATTATATTTCATGTTATCACAATAAACTATCACATAGTTACAATTATATTTCATGTTATCACAATAAACTATTGTGTAGTTACAATTATATTTCATGTTATCACAATAAACTATCACATAGTTACAATTATATTTCATGTTATCACAATAAACTATCACATAGTTACAATTATATTTCATGTTATCACCATCAACTATCACATAGTTACAATCATATTTCATGTTATCACAATAAACTATCATGTAGTTACAATTATATCTCATGTTATCACAATAAACTATCACATAGTTACAATTATATTTCATGTTATCACAATAAACTATCGTGTAGTTACAATTATATCTCATGTTATCACAATAAACTATCACATAGTTACAATTATATTTCATGTTATCACAATAAACTATCACATAGTTACAATTATATTTCATGTTATCACCATCAACTATCACATAGTTACAATTATATTTCATGTTATCACAATAAACTATCATGTAGTTACAATTATATCTCATGTTATCACAATAAACTATCACATAGTTACAATTATATTTCATGTTATCAACTATCACGTAGTTACAATTATATTTCATGTTATCACAATAAACTATCACATAGTTACAATTATATTTCATGTTATCACAATAAACTATCGTGTAGTTACAATTATGTTTCATGTTATCACAATAAACTATCACATAGTTACAATTATATTTCATGTTATCACAATAAACTATCACATAGTTACAATTATATTTCATGTTATCACAATAAACTATCTCATAGTTACAATTATATTTCATGTTATCACAATAAACTATCGATAGTTACAAATATATTTCATGTTATCACAATAAACTATTGTGTAGTTACAATTATATTTCATGTTATCACAATAAACTATTGTGTAGTTACCATTATATTTCATGTTATCACAATAAACTATCACGTAGTTACAATTATATTTCATGTTATCACCATCAACTATCGTGTAGTTACAATTATATCTCATGTTATCACAATAAACTATTGTTTAGGTACAATTATATCTCATGTTATCACATTAAACTACTGTTTAGATACAATTATATTTCATGTTATCACAATAAACTATCGTGTAGTTACAATCGTTAGTATTGTGTGTTCTCTTGACTAGCCTAGTGGAGTATTTGGCTGAATGGATTAGCGCGCTGCTCCCACGCGGGTTCAATCCACAGTAAGTCTAGGTCGTTTTCTCTGTCAACGGCATAAAGAAAAAATTCAGAAACCTGAACAGTTTTGCGGCGACTGTACTAGCCATGCGGCCATTAGCTTCCACATTCTCATGTACCTCCTGTCTTACACCGTATAGAAAACGGTATTACAGACAGTATTCATATTTTCTTCTTTTTGTTGGCCTAGCCTTAGATAGCTGTATTTGAATTAGTGTATTTGAATTATGGTATTTGAATTAGTGGTATTTGAATTAGTGGTATTTGAATTAGTGGTATTTGAATAGGGCATCTTGAATAGGGCACTGAATAGGGATTTGAATAGGGATTGAAGGATGAATCATGGATGATAGGGATTGAATAGGGATTGAATAGGGATTGAATAGGATTGAATAGGGATTTGAATAGGGATTGAATAGGGATGAATAGGGATTGAATTATGGTATTTGAATAGGGATTTGAATATGGTATGAATAGTGGATTGAATTAGTGGATTGAATATGGATTTGAATTAGGGATTTGAATAGTGGTATTTGAATGTGAATTAGTGGTATTTGAATTAGTGTATTTGAATTAGTGGATTTGAATAGGTTTGAATGTTAGTACTGAGATCTCTGTGGTGGAGATTAGTTGCTCGCCTATCGTTCCAAAAGTACTTGGTTCGCTCCGTTGTGAAGATATTTTCTCAGAGTTCCCTGATCTCACTGTAGGTGAGGTCGAGTTCCTAGTCATATCGGAGACGTAAGATAAAACGTAGGTACTGTGTTCAAGTTGAGCATGTAAAAGAGCCATTGGAAGATCATGAAGATGTTGAAATCATAAATAAACTTCTGTAGAAATGGTTTTCGTTTTTTTCCACTTCAGCAATTGCCCTAGACTGCCTGTGTGGGCAATCAAACTGTCTTTTTTCTAACCCGTCTCTGTCCAGTCTGTCTCTTACGTTCACTCTTTCTAACCCGTCTCTGTCCAGTCTGTCTCTACGTTCACTTTCTAACTCGTTCTGTCCCGTCTGTCTCTTGTTCCTTTTTCTAACCGTCTCTGTCCAGTCTGTCTCTTACGTTCACTTTTCTAACCGTCTCTGTCAGTCTGTCTCTTACGTTCACTTTCTAACTCGTCTCTGTCCAGTCTGTCTCTTACGTTCACTCTTTCTAACTCGTCTCTGTCCAGCCTGTCTCTTACGTTCACTTCTTTCTAACTCGTTCTGTCCAGTCTGTCTCTTACGTTCCTTCTTTTCTACTCTCTATCATCTTCTTCTTCTTCTATTTGCATATTCCCCTGCTTCATATATTTACTGCATGTAATGTTTCATAAATTGGTGTTCGTCTGTAACTTAAACAGTAGTGACCTCGATCACATCCCAAGTGATGATGATGCTTGTCCATCACGGCTGATGATGACAACACACAAATTTTAATCCAAGGGAATGTAGTTGCGTTATGTTTGTCTGTGTGTGCGTAGATGACTAGTGAACCCGATACGGGCTTGAAATGTTCTTGTACAGTGTGGGCAAGGTATACTTGCGCTTGTGGGGAGTTTAACTGCCTTTCTAGTTTGACGTTTTTATTCCATCCGTGCTGTTCTACCTGTCTCGCAGGCCGAAGAACCGTGTCGAAGAAGTGTGCGCCATTCTGATCTGCCTTGAACAACTCAAGTATACCAGGTTCAAACTCCACGGTAGGCAGACTGGAAGCAAATTTGTTTTAGTGGCAACGAACGGTAAATATAGAACTAACAGTTCCAAAAGCAATGGCACACTGTTGATGTATAAGTGGTACACAGACAAATCAACGATTAGTTTGGTGTGCTTGTTGGCGACGTCATGTAAATGATATGTCACGATTGTCATTCAATGTTTCATATATTTACAACACATAATGTTTCATGTTTTTTCCCTTGGCAACATATGGTTGTGAGACATGGGTCATTGATAAAGCGAAGATCATTAATGCCTTTGAATGCAAATGTTACAGAAGAGTACTTAGAATATCATAGACATAGAGAAGAAGAAATTCTTCTGTTTTGCAACAGCTTTGTATTAAAGAGATTTGGCTATTACAGAACATAACATCAAAGAAACTTAAATATTTTGAACACATCTACTGACATGAGTGCCTAGAGAAGATTATGTTGGAGAGAATGGTGCCTGGAAGAAGAATGAAAGAAGACCAGAAGACGATGGGTGCAAGACGTCATTGCCGATCTGAGAATTACTGCTGCTGACGCCGGTCAACTTTAACAAAATAGAGAGTTTTTCAGGACTGCTGCCATGTGAGCCAAGCTCCTGAAGGGACAAGCTATTGATGATGATGAATGTTCATATATTTACTACATGTAAGTTTCATATATTTACTAGATGTAATGTTTCATATATTTACTACATGTAATGTTTCATATATTTACTAGATGTAATGTTTCATATATTTACTAGATGTAATGTGTCATATATTTACTAGATGTAATGTGTCATATATTTACTACATGTAATGTTTCATGCACAAGTATAAAATGTCTCTATGTATTCCACAGAAGAGCAAAATGGTCACTAACATAGTAATTGCCGCACTGTGCATTCTCCACATTCAGTTTGGTCACTGTATTTTCGAGTCCTTTGTTTCAATGGATCCATTTGGGGAGAAGCAGCAAAATCGCAAGGATAACCTTATACCCTATCTACTACAAACGTTATTATCTAACGGTATTCATATTAAACCTTCTAAGGACGTAGTTGCTGCTGACGCAGAAATCATACAAACAGATCCTTTCACTCAGTTGTTCAAGCATCTCAAGAGACCAGAAATGACATTTATAGAGACAAATACTGTATCGCCTAATACCATTAATGAGAAAATTCAGGTCGAAAAGATATCAAAACCAAAAGATGTTATTGACAGTAAATCACTTTTTCAAAAAATTGAAAATCTTTTGCTTCCTTCCCTGTTTGATAGTGTAGAACATAAAGATATTGCTAGTGAAGTGAATGGAGGTAAACTTGAAAATAGCACAAATAAAAATAAAGTCAGTTTTCAAATTAGCCCAAATAGTAATCTGATTGTTAGTGAAATAGATAATGGTATCGCTGAAAGTAGCCCAAAAAAGAGTGAAGATATTGTTGAAAGTAGCCCAAAAAAGAGTGAAGATGTTGTTGAAAGTAGCCCATTTAAGAATCCGATTGTTGTTGAAGTGAATGGTGGTAATGTAGAAAGCAGTCCATATAAGAATCTGCATATTGAACGTGCTAAAGATGGTACCACTGTTGTAGTTGTAGTATTGCCAAGTTCGATCACTAAGATGCAGTTATTGTTTGATACGAAGAAAGATAACTCTTCAAAAGTTAGCAATGTACACAGTGTTAATGCAAAATCAAACATAAAAGACACAAGTGGCAACAATCATTACAATCATGACAATCATAACAATCAAGACATCGGAGAAGTATTTTTGAAAGATCTACTAGGTGAAGATATGTTCCCAATTAAAAAGAGATTCGCTCCAAAGTCAAAGCGATTATAGATCCTTAGTGATCTTCATTCTTCAGCCAGTAGATACATCGCAAGTGTTATTTTACTGACATTATGCATTGTTTGTATTGTAATTTATCTTCAAGACAAGCACAATGTATTGCACAAAAATTGACAGCTCTTAATACGAATCTAATGTAAATGTAATTTAAACGAATATAGAAGCGTTTAAAAATGATAAAATACTAGTAAATTTATTTAATAACATACTTAGACACAATTCGTTGACAACTGGAGTCACTGAGTCTGTAACAAACATAGTCACAGATTGTTCTAAATTATTATGCTTGTGCACGTACAATGAACACTTTGACAATGAACTAGCAGATACATATATATATATATATATATATGTATGTGTGTGTATGTGTGTATTTGATCATAATATTCAATGCATATCATAAGAAAATAAAGACTAGAATCACGCTTCATAACCCAATAGCCTGATTAATTATCCATTTTCTATTGTTTAAGAATTATTAGCAATCACAAACATTTTGTGTTGAAATCTGCTGGCTTTCAGTTCTGAAATAAAGAATAAGTTATTGAAGCTGAACTTTGTTTAATGATTGTTTGATTGTTTGTTTGTATGATTGTTTGATTGTTTGTTTATTTTAAAAGTCACCAACGCTAAAGAAGTCCGACTAGTTAAGTCAGGCAATCTTTAATTCCTGTTTGACTGAGGCTGACATTTTATTTATGTTTGATAGGGCAATGTACGTTTTAGGGCCATTTTATTCCATAATATGTGTCAGTGGAAGAATAACTAAGAGCATACACGTTTGCATGTAGGTGTTTGTGGCACCCAGAGAGCATACACGTTTGCATGTAGGTGTTTGTGGCACTGAGAGAGCATACACGTTTATAAGCATCTATATGTGGCAGTGAGAGAGCATAAACGTTTCTAAGCATCTATATGTGACAGCGAGAGAGTAAACATGTTTGCATGTAGGTATATGTGACAGCGAGAGAGTAAACATGTTTGTATGTAGGTATATGTGACAGCGAGAGAGTAAACATGTTTGCAATAGGTATATGTGACAGTGAGAGAGTAAACATGTTTGTATGTAGGTATATGTGACAGTGAGAGAGTAAACATGTTTGTATGTAGGTATATGTGATAGTGAGAGAGTAAACATGTTTGTATGTAGGTATATGTGACAGCGAGAGAGTAAACATGTTTGTATGTAGGTATATGTGACAGTGAGAGAGTAAACTGTTTATGTGTTTGTAAGTGATAACTGTTTATGTAGTATATGACAGTAGAGAGTAAACATGTTTGTATGTAGGTATATGTGACAGCGAGAGAGTAAACATGTTTGTATGTAGGTATATGTGACAGTGAGAGAGTAAACATGTTTGTATGTAGGTATATGTGACAGTGAGAGAGTAAACATGTTTGTATGTAGGTATATGTGAAAGTGAGAGAGTAAACATGTTTGTATGTAGGTATATGTGAAGTGAGAGTAAACATGTTGTATGTAGGTATATGTGACAGGAGAGAGTAAACATGTTTGTATGTAGGTATATGTGACAGTGAGAGAGTAAACATGTTTGTATGTAGGTATATGTGACAGCGAGAGAGTAAACATGTTTGTATGTAGGTATATGTGACAGTGAGAGAGTAAACATGTTTGTATGTAGGTATATGTGACAGTGAGAGAGTAAACATGTTTGATAGGTATATGTGACAGTGAGAGAGTAAACATGTTTGTATGTAGGTATATGTGACAGTGAGAGAGTAAACATGTTTGTATGTAGGTATATGTGAAAGTGAGAGAGTAAACATGTTTGTATTAGGTATATGTGACAGGAGAGTAAACATGTTTGTATGTAGGTATATGTGACAGTGAGAGAGTAAACATGTTTGTATGTAGGTATATGTGAAAGTGAGAGAGTAAACATGTTTGTATGTAGGTATATGTGACAGTGAGAGAGTAAACATGTTTGTATGTAGGTATATGTGACAGTGAGAGATAACATGTTTGTATGTAGGTATATGTGACAGTAGAAACTTTTGCATAATGTATAAATCATAGTTGAAAATCTTGAAACAGAGACTAAAATGGTTTGCTACTTTTTCAGAGCTAGCTCTCAAGGCTAAATTATGTTTTCTTCTCTTTATACTTGTTGATTGTCTATTTATTTACCATATTCATTTGCTCCGTTGCTTCATCTCAGGTTCATAGAACTTCTTGCTCCGTTGCTTCATCTCAGGTTCATAGAACTTCTTGCTCCGTTGCTTCATCTCAGGTTCATATAACGTCTTACTCCGTTGCTTCATCTCAGGTTCATAGAACTTCTTGCTCCGTTGCTTCATCTGAAGTTCATATAACTTCTTACTCCGTTGCTTCATCTCAGGTTCATAGAACTTCTTACTCCGTTGCTTCATCTGAAGTTCATAGAACTTCTTACTCCGTTGCTTCATCTGAAGTTCATATAACTTCTTACTCCGTTGCTTCATCTGAGGTTCATATAACTTCTTACTCCGTTGCTTCATCTGAAGTTCATATAACTTCTTACTCCGTTGCTTCATCTGAAGTTCATAGAACTTCTTACTCCGTTGCTTCATCTGAAGTTCATATAACTTCTTACTCCGTTGCTTCATCTGAAGTTCATAGAACTTCTTGCTCCGTTGCTTCATCTCAGGTTCATAGAACTTCTTACCTTGCTTCATCTGAAGTTCTAGAAGTCTTACTCCGTTGTTTCATCTCAGTTCATAGAACGTCTTACTCCGTTGCTTCATCTAGGTTCATAAATCTTCTACGTTGCTTCATCTGAAGTTCATAGAACTTCTTGCTCCGTTGCTTCATCTCAGGTTCATAGAACGTCTTACTCCGTTGCTTCATCTGAAGTTCATAGAACGTCTTACTCCGTTGTTTCATCTGAAGTTCATATAACTTCTTACTCCGTTGTTTCATCTGAAGTTCATATAACTTCTTACTCCGTTGTTTCATCTGAAGTTCATAGAACTTCTTACTACGTTGCTTCATCTGAAGTTCATAGAACTTCTTACTCCGTTGCTTCATCTCAGGTTCATAGAACTTCTTACTCCGTTGTTTCATCTGAAGTTCATAGAACTTCTTACTCCGTTGCTTCATCTGAAGTTCATAGAACGTCTTACTCCGTTGCTTCATCTGAAGTTCATAGAACTTCTTACTCCGTTGTTTCATCTCAGGTTCATAGAACTTCTTACTCCGTTGCTTCATCTGAAGTTCATAGAACGTCTTACTCCGTTGCTTCATCTCAGGTTCATATAACTTCTTATTCCGTTGCTTCATCTGAAGTTCATATAACTTCTTACTCCGTTGTTTCATCTGAAGTTCATAGAACGTCTTACTCCGTTGTTTCATCTGAGGTTCATAGAACGTCTTACTCCGTTGCTTCATCTGAAGTTCATAGAACTTCTTACTCCGTTGCTTCATCTGAAGTTCATAGAACGTCTTATTCCGTTGCTTCATCTGAGGTTCATAGAACTTCTTACTCCGTTGTTTCATCTCAGGTTCATAGAACTTCTTACTCCGTTGCTTCATCTCAGGTTCATAGAACTTCTTACTCCGTTGCTTCATCTCAGGTTCATATAACTTCTTATTCCGTTGCTTCATCTGAAGTTCATATAACTTCTTACTCCGTTGCTTCATCTGAAGTTCATAGAACGTCTTACTCCGTTGCTTCATCTGAAGTTCATATAACTTCTTACTCCGTTGCTTCATCTGAAGTTCATATAACTTCTTACTCCGTTGCTTCATCTGAAGTTCATAGAACTTCTTACTCCGTTGCTTCATCTGAAGTTCATAGAACGTCTTACTCCGTTGCTTCATCTCAGGTTCATATAACTTCTTATTCCGTTGCTTCATCTGAAGTTCATATAACTTCTTACTCCGTTGCTTCATCTGAAGTTCATAGAACTTCTTACTCCGTTGTTTCATCTGAAGTTCATATAACTTCTTGCTCCGTTGTTTCATCTGAAGTTCATAGAACGTCTTACTCCGTTGTTTCATCTGAGGTTCATAGAACGTCTTACTCCGTTGCTTCATCTGAAGTTCATAGAACTTCTTACTCCGTTGCTTCATCTGAAGTTCATAGAACTTCTTACTCCGTTGCTTCATCTCAGGTTCATAGAACTTCTTACTCCGTTGCTTCATCTGAAGTTCATAGAACGTCTTATTCCGTTGCTTCATCTGAGGTTCATAGAACTTCTTACTCCGTTGTTTCATCTCAGGTTCATAGAACTTCTTACTCCGTTGCTTCATCTCAGGTTCATAGAACTTCTTACTCCGTTGCTTCATCTCAGGTTCATATAACTTCTTATTCCGTTGCTTCATCTGAAGTTCATATAACTTCTTACTCCGTTGCTTCATCTGAAGTTCATAGAACGTCTTACTCCGTTGCTTCATCTGAAGTTCATATAACTTCTTACTCCGTTGCTTCATCTGAAGTTCATATAACTTCTTACTCCGTTGCTTCATCTGAAGTTCATAGAACTTCTTTCCGTGCTTCATCTGAAGTTCATAGAACGTCTTACTCCGTTGCTTCATCTCAGGTTCATATAACTTCTTATTCCGTTGCTTCATCTGAAGTTCATATAACTTCTTACTCCGTTGCTTCATCTGAAGTTCATAGAACTTCTTACTCCGTTGTTTCATCTGAAGTTCATATAACTTCTTGCTCCGTTGTTTCATCTGAAGTTCATAGAACGTCTTACTCCGTTGTTTCATCTGAGGTTCATAGAACGTCTTACTCCGTTGCTTCATCTGAAGTTCATAGAACTTCTTACTCCGTTGCTTCATCTGAAGTTCATAGAACTTCTTACTCCGTTGCTTCATCTCAGGTTCATATAACTTCTTACTCGTTGCTTCATCGAAGTTCATAGAACTTCTTACTCCGTTGTTTCATCTGAGGTTCATAGAACTTCTTACTCCGTTGCTTCATCTGAAGTTCATAGAACTTCTTACTCCGTTGCTTCATCTCAGGTTCATAGAACTTCTTGCTCCGTTGCTTCATCTGAAGTTCATAGAACTTCTTACTCCGTTGCTTCATCTGAAGTTCATAGAACTTCTTACTCCGTTGCTTCATCTCAGGTTCATAGAACTTCTTACTCCGTTGCTTCATCTGAAGTTCATAGAACTTCTTACTCCGTTGTTTCATCTCAGGTTCATAGAACTTCTTACTCCGTTGCTTCATCTCAGGTTCATAGAACTTCTTACTCCGTTGCTTCATCTCAGGTTCATAGAACTTCTTACTCCGTTGCTTCATCTGAGGTTCATAGAACTTCTTACTCCGTTGTTTCATCTGAAGTTCATAGAACTTCTTACTCCGTTGTTTCATCTGAAGTTCATAGAACTTCTTACTCCGTTGCTTCATCTCAGGTTCATATAACTTCTTACTCCGTTGCTTCATCTGAAGTTCATAGAACTTCTTACTCCGTTGCTTCATCTCAGGTTCATAGAACTTCTTACTCCGTTGCTTCATCTGAAGTTCATAGAACTTCTTACTCCGTTGTTTCATCTGAGGTTCATAGAACTTCTTACTCCGTTGTTTCATCTCAGGTTCATAGAACTTCTTACTCCGTTGTTTCATCTCAGGTTCATAGAACTTCTTACTCCGTTGTTTCATCTGAAGTTCATAGAACTTCTTACTCCGTTGTTTCATCTGAGGTTCATAGAACTTCTTACTCCGTTGTTTCATCTCAGGTTCATAGAACTTCTTACTCCGTTGTTTCATCTCAGGTTCATAGAACTTCTTACTCCGTTGTTTCATCTAAGGTTCATATAACGTCTTACTCCGTTGCTTCATCTCAGGTTCATAGAACTTCTTACTCCGTTGTTTCATCTGAAGTTCATAGAACTTCTTACTCCGTTGCTTCATCTGAAGTTCATAGAACGTCTTACTCCGTTGCTTCATCTCAGGTTCATAGAACTTCTTACTCCGTTGCTTCATCTGAAGTTCATAGAACTTCTTACTCCGTTGTTTCATCTGAAGTTCATAGAACTTCTTACTCCGTTGCTTCATCTGAGGTTCATAGAACGTCTTACTCCGTTGCTTCATCTGAGGTTCATAGAACGTCTTACTCCGTTGTTTCATCTGAAGTTCATAGAACTTCTTACTCCATTGCTTCATCTCAGGTTCATAGAACTTCTTACTCCGTTGCTTCATCTGAAGTTCTAGAACTTCTTACTCCGTTGTTTCATCTGAAGTTCATAGAACTTCTTACTCCGTTGTTTCATCTGAAGTTCATAGAACTTCTTACTCCGTTGTTTCATCTGAAGTTCATAGAACTTCTTACTCGTGCTTCATCTGAAGTTCATAGAACGTCTTACTCCGTTGCTTCATCTGAGGTTCATAGAACGTCTTACTCCGTTGTTTCATCTGAAGTTCATAGAACTTCTTACTCCGTTGCTTCATCTCAGGTTCATAGAACTTCTTACTCCGTTGCTTCATCTGAGGTTCATAGAACTTCTTACTCCGTTGTTTCATCTGAAGTTCATAGAACTTCTTACTCTGTTGCTTCATCTGAAGTTCATAGAACTTCTTACTCCGTTGCTTCATCTCAGGTTCATAGAACTTCTTACTCCGTTGCTTCATCTGAAGTTCATAGAACTTCTTACTCCGTTGTTTCATCTCAGGTTCATAGAACTTCTTACTCCGTTGTTTCATCTGAAGTTCATAGAACTTCTTACTCCGTTGTTTCATCTGAAGTTCATAGAACTTCTTACTCCGTTGTTTCATCTCAGGTTCATAGAACTTCTTACTCCGTTGCTTCATCTCAGGTTCATAGAACGTCTTACTCCGTTGTTTCATCTGAAGTTCATAGAACGTCTTATTCCGTTGCTTCATCTCAGGTTCATAGAACTTCTTACTCCGTTGTTTCATCTGAGGTTCATAGAACTTCTTACTCCGTTGCTTCATCTGAAGTTCATAGAACTTCTTACTCCGTTGTTTCATCTCAGCTTCATAGAACTTCTTACTCCGTTGTTTCATCTGAGGTTCATAGAACTTCTTACTCCGTTGTTTCATCTGAGGTTCATATAACGTCTTACTCCGTTGCTTCATCTCAGGTTCATAGAACTTCTTACTCCGTTGTTTCATCTGAAGTTCATAGAACTTCTTACTCCGTTGTTTCATCTGAAGTTCATAGAACGTCTTACTCCGTTGCTTCATCTCAGGTTCATAGAACTTCTTACTCCGTTGCTTCATCTCAGGTTCATAGAACTTCTTACTCCGTTGTTTCATCTGAAGTTCATAGAACTTCTTACTCTGTTGCTTCATCTGAGGTTCATATAACGTCTTACTCCGTTCCTTCATCTCAGGTTCATAGAACTTCTTACTCCGTTGCTTCATCTGAAGTTCATAGAACTTCTTACTCCGTTGTTTCATCTGAAGTTCATAGAACTTCTTACTCCGTTGCTTCATCTGAGGTTCATAGAACTTCTTACTCCGTTGTTTCATCTGAAGTTCATAGAACTTCTTACTCCGTTGTTTCATCTGAAGTTCATAGAACTTCTTACTCCGTTGTTTCATCTCAGGTTCATAGAACTTCTTACTCCGTTGCTTCATCTGAAGTTCATATAACTTCTTACTCCGTTGTTTCATCTCAGGTTCATATAACTTCTTACTACGTTGCTTCATCTGAAGTTCATATAACTTCTTACTACGTTGCTTCATCTGAAGTTCATAGAACTTCTTACTCCGTTGTTTCATCTCAGGTTCATAGAACTTCTTACTCCGTTGTTTCATCTGAAGTTCATAGAACTTCTTACTCCGTTGCTTCATCTGAAGTTCATAGAACTTCTTACTCCGTTGTTTCATCTGAAGTTCATAGAACTTCTTACTCCGATTCTTCATCTGAAGTTCTAGAACTTCTTACTCCGTTGTTTCATCTGAAGTTCATAGAACTTCTTACTCCGTTGCTTCATCTGAGGTTCATAGAACTTCTTACTCCGTTGCTTCATCTGAAGTTCATAGAACTTCTTACTCCGTTGCTTCATCTGAAGTTCATAGAACTTCTTACTCCGTTGTTTCATCTGAAGTTCATATAACTTCTTACTCCGTTGCTTCATCTGAGGTTCATAGAACTTCTTACTCCGTTGCTTCATCTGAAGTTCATAGAACTTCTTATTCACTTGTTACAAAAACAAGTTGCAGTCACGTATTTACTCAAATACTTTGATATCATCCGACGGATCTTATGACAAAATGACATATGTGACTTTGTCTGAATTGTAAAAAACCACAACGTATTAGAACGACAAGAAAACGTCTGGACCACTTCTACATAGAGATCCATCTGTTGTGTAATAGTAAATGTTAACGATTATGGTTGTGTTAAACAATAAATTGTCAGTGCATGTGATGTCTGCAATATGTTTTCATAAATTATATGTAAACAACATCTACATATATATCATCTACCACATTTAATTTATATGTTTATTGATGTTTGATTGCTTGGGTGGCATGCACAATAAGTATAAATTTATTGAATATCTGACATATGTTTGGAAAATGTTTACTGATTGCACATTAAACTATATAGTTGATCATTTTGTATATATATATAGATTGTGGTATGGATCTTTAGGTTGATAAATAGTTAATCATAAAATAGTTTTTTCTTATCAGAACTTTGCCACCACCTTAACATCATTCGGAATTTCTCCCTCACATAGGTCAGAAGTCCTGCATCTGCTGCGGTCTTGCTTAAATAATCAGTTACATCCCGAATCCATCATCTCCGAGGTTTTCCTCCTCTCCTCTTTGCCGGGATGCTTCCTTCCATGATGGTCTTTTCCAGCATTTCGTGTCTCTGTATATGTTCAAAATACTTGAATTTTCTCATTCGTATTTGTAGCATCAGCCAGAGTTCTTTGATTCTGAGTTCTTTCTGGATATACCTATTTGTTCTCGTCTCTGTCCCTGATATACACAGGACTCTTATGTAGCATTTATATTCAAAAGCACATATATGTTTTTTCACTAAGTTGTTAAATGTCCATTCTTCACACCCATATGTTGCTACTGGGAATATGCATGCTCTTAGTATTCTGATCTTTGTTTTCATATCAGTTCCATTCTATACTGTTTTTAGTTGTTGAATATTTTGTAAAGTTTCTTTGTTTCTGCAAAGTTTTTTATTTGTTCTTTTTAAAATTTCCTTCATCCCATTTCCATGTTTTGTTAGCAGTGAACCGAGATATTCGACACTGTTCACATTTCCATCTTTTGTTAGCAGTGAACCGAGATATTCGACACTGTTCGCATTTTCGATTTTCTTCACGTTGATATCTTTTGCCGTGTTTATTATCAGTTATCATTATTTTTGTTAGGATATGCAAATTGGAAGTTGGTTAATAATTTAAATATTTTGTCAACTATTTTAGGGAGTGCGAAGAGAATTTACCAAATATTTGCTAGAGGGTATTCTGTTTTAGGGGGTGCGAAGAGAATTGACCAAATATTTGCTAGACGGTATATTCTCTTTTCTATTATTCTTTTCTTTTTCTTCACTTTTCAACTCCCAACGTTGGCTGAAATCGGATGTACGTATCCTAAACGTGTAGAAGTCTATGCGTTCAGGGGCCTACTAAACCAATGTGCAACGTATACACGTTCTTGGCAAAGATCAAACGTATCCCAAAGAATGATTAAAATTGGTCGTAAAGAACGAACGCAAAGAAGAAGAACTCCCAACGGAGTATAGGTCTTCAACAAATTTCTTCCAGCTCTTCCTCTCTCCTGCCATCCTTTCCAATTCTTTCCATGTTATATATATTCTTTTTAATATCAGCCTCCAGCTATCTTATTCAGGTATGCCTAGACCTTCCCCTACTCCTCTTTCCCTGCGGGTTCCAAAACAGTGCCTATCTCTTCCTTTAAAAAAATGATAATTTCAATATTATTTTACTGTATTGAAATTATCATTTAAAAAAGGACAATTATTTCAATATTATTTTACAGTAAACAAGCCACGAGAACAGCAAACCACAACACTGGACAACAACCCGGTAGCAGTGTGACGACAAATGAAGAAGAGGAAGATTTTACTGTAATGAAAGTTTGATATATCAGTTTAACATCTGTATATGAACTAAATAATTGATCATTCTGTTACATTCTATTATTTACTGTTGTACATCAGTTTTAAAAGTGTTGTGTTTTTAATATAATTAAATAATTTACTTCATTAACAAAAATATGTTGATAATACATATTAAAGACAGACAAAATGTAATACTAGAAATAATGTAAAATATCTTGATTTCCTTAGTCTATACAGAAGTAATTGTTCTCTTTCATTTTCCTGATATTAAATTAAAAACATCTTTTTCTTTCTTATTTTGTAAAATCTTGCTTTGCCTCACAGAGTCAGAATAAGAAGAGATTTCTAGAACGGGTTGTTGTGTACGTTTCGTAAGCATTGATTTTCGTCGTTTCTGTTATCTCTGAGGTCCACCTTTTGCATGGACAGCCTTTTACTTTGTATCCACTGTATCGGAGTAACATTGTTATTTGAGACTGGCCTGTAGGTAATCTGCATATGTTGCCAAAGCCATTTAATATAAACTGGTCTGTTGGTAATCTACATATGTTGCCGAAGCCATTTAATATAGACTGGTCTGTTGGTAATCTACATATGTTGCCGAAGCCATTAAAATTATTTTAAAAAAAATGAAATCAGTATTTTGGATGTTGTAGTACATGTTGTACCCACTTTTTGCCTGATGTCTTCATTTCTCAACCGGTCTCTTCTTGTTACTTTCAGCATTCTATGTAGAAACTTCATCTCTGTCGTGATTAGTTTTCTTATATCGTTTGATGTCAGCATCCGCGTTTGGCACTGTCAGAATAATTTTGTCAGATATATTTAGTTAACAATACTTCTTCTTCTACTTCACTTGTGTTGCCTTTCTCTGTCCTCATGGCGGCATAATCTCGTAAGTGTTGCCTTTCTCTGTCCTCATGGCGGCATAATCTCGTAAGGCACCACACCGCTGAAAATGTTATCTTAGAATTGAAATATCGTGAGCACTGCATCCTAAACGTCACATTATGTTCGCAGAATCCCCACACATAACATCCAACATACAATTTCATTTCACTGTAGAAGTTAGAGTCAGAAAATATATGAAACTATATGTGTGTGTCCGTGATAAAAGAAAAGTGTATAACTCCATAGCACATATTGAAATGCCAAGCTTTGGGAAACCTGATAGACTCTAAGCTGACTGTCCAGTTTATGGTCTACAGTAAAGTTAGCGCATGACTAGATCACTGAAGAAAAAGTAGAATAATCCACTCCATGTAAACATTAGATGTTACAATAACTAAACATTTGTTTGAAACAAAGTATATATTCTTTGTCTTCTTCTTATTCTTTTGTCAGCACACTGTTACCGGGTTGTTAACACAGTGTCATGGTTTTATGTATCTGTCTTGCGCTTCTCTGGTGACTTGTGTTGTCAGCACACTGTTACCGGGTTGTTAACCCAGTGTCGTGGTGTTATGTATCTGTCTTGCGCCTCTCTGGTGACTTGTGTGATGGTTTTCTTAGTTCCCTGGCAGAGTTCAACTGCAATGTCTCATTGTCTACACACTTCTTTGTCTCAAGTCATGAAATAAATCAATAGTTTTTTCATTGTTCACATTTTTGCACATTATTTGAGTCATGCAATTACCACTACACCACTAAGTTGTATATCTTTGCATCAGTTTCTGAGGAAAATGTGAACTGTTTTCAAGAAAGTAAAAATTTGTGAGTGTTTTTTTATTGACGTCAATGAAGAAAATCTGAACAAAGGTAATTTAATTACATTCACGTTCTTCATAAAATCACGTAGAAAAATATGAAAGCATGTTTAGAAAACTTGAATAGTTAACCATACTACGTCTTGCTTCATCAGTGTATAAATAGTACACTTTGCTGAAGAAAGTTGTGAATTAAATAAAAAATTATAGATACATTTCTTGAATCCGTCCATGAAAGGTACTCAAATCGATACTCTGTGTTCCCACTGTCAGCAAGTATGTTAAAACATATATCTATACATTATATATGAACACATATGGACATAATAACATAAGCCCATATAGAAGATACAAACTATTTATGAATATAACTTGACAAAATGTCATTACATACAATGAAATCATCGTACATGAGAATAAGCATGTTGGTATAAATGTTTACTTTGTTTCTGGTATAACTGGTTTCATTGCATGACTCGTAGGCACAACTCGACTAATCTGATTTGTTTGTAGTATAACTGGTTTCATTGCATGACTCGTAGACACAACTCGACTAATCTGATTTGTTTGTAGTATAAGTGGTTACATTGCATGTCTCGTAGGCACAACTCGACTAATCTGATTTGTTTGTGCTATAACTGGTTTCATTGCATGACTCGTAGGCACAACTCGACTAATCTGATTTGTTTGTAGTATAACTGGTTTCATTGCATGACTCGTAGACACAACTCGACTAATCTGATTTGTTTGTAGTATAAGTGGTTACATTGCATGTCTCGTAGGCACAACTCGACTAATCTGATTTGTTTGTGCTATAACTGGTTTCATTGCATGACTCGTAGGCACAACTCGACTAATCTGATTTGTTTGTAGTATAACTGGTTTCATTGCACGCCTCGTAGGCACAACTCGACTAATCTGATTTGTTTGTGCTATAAGTGGTTACATTGCATGTCTCGTAGGAACAATTCGACTAATCTGATTTGTTTGTGGTATAAGTGGTTACATTGCACACCTCGTAGGCACAACTCGACTAATCTGATAGTATTGATGTGTACGTGTCGAGATATCTTATCACAAAAAGGCGGGTCAGCCCCAAGAATTGTAGACTCATGTGTCCCAAAATGAAGAGACTAAAGGTAAGCCACCCCATATGTCCCAAATAACTTTGTTGATAATCCTTATCCAGTGGCCTGAACGTCGTTAAAGATCGTATCTACAGAGAAGAATCTGCCACGCTGATCTTGTACTCAGATTTGTGACTATTACTGATTTGGGAGAACATACCCGAACATAACGCATGACGAAATTGGATCTGCTAGACCTAGAGGCACATAATGACCCATTGGTAGCCGAATATAAACAATATTATAACGCTGTTTGTCTCCTATCACAGAAACATAGAATGTTGTTTAGAAGTTGCTACTCTAGAGCCTCCACACGAAAGCAACAACAAATTGTGAGAGTTTTTCTTTCTTTGTTGCCTGCATAAAATGTTCATATAGAGAGAATGTTGTGTCTTTCATTTAAAACAAATTTTAGGTCAGGCCGAGCACTGTATTCAACAGGTGTGTTCACTTGAAGACATTGAACGCAGTGAAAAATGGATACAAATGCCAACAGTAATCATACATCATTTTCAGTATGTTTCAGACTTGATAAGGAATGGGGACAAGACAACTCAGTCGTCGGGGAGACATGGGTCCAGCCGTTAATTTCTAAGATCTCGTCTGATGACGATATAGTCATTTACACACATGGGTTAGTAATTCGATTCGTGACGTAGCTCATGGACTTTGAGTGCTCAAGTCAGATGGGATGTTGTAAAGGAAGACAGTGGTGGTTGTGCCGAGACTACAAACAGTCTCACTATGGAAATCATGGCAGTAACTCAGGCGATGGTCTAACTGGAGTCACAGACCTATATCCATGAATATTTTCTCAGTAATTCAATGAGTGTGGTTAGAAAGATTGAAACAGGTTGGGCTCGGAGACAATAATTGGATGCACTAAAATCATCTATTTTTACCAAAAATCAGTTTTTTCAGGTCAGTGATTGCAGTTGTTAGGAAAATGAATGCTTCGACAGACTAGCTGGTATGGTATCTGTAAAAAAGCCAGCGAGCAATTGACCAAGATGATATTCTGAATTGCGTAATGGAGAGGGGACGTATAAATTATTCAAGTAGAGTCATGAATCCAAACGCCTAGAACACTAACCAAGACTGCAAGAATACCAAATCAAATATGGTGTAGCTAAACGGCAGCACTGTACGGGTAGCCCTAGACGAATAGTAAACCAACAAATCACCGGTGTCGTTAGTTGCCACACGCTGAGAGACATACCAAGGGGTAGGTTAGGGCACTTATGGACTAACTGGTTTGATGTGCGCGTGATGATAATCCGACGACTAAACTAAACTATGAAAAAACGTATTTTAATGTTATAAAGTACAGAAACATGTTAAAGAGACTATTCGAACTAAAAGTCTGTCTCAAAGAAAATAATTTGTAACACCACGTTTCATCACACAGTGTTTCTTACTAACAAATCAAAATATACCATCTCTCGCAATGTTATTTACTAATAAATCAAAATGTACGTTTAAACTCATAATGTTACTTACTAACAACTCAATATCTTCATAATAGACATATAATGAAAATATAAAAATATGTATCTTCGCCATGTACTCTATCTTGGCTGCAACAACACTATCTTCTGCCAGATAGCTACAAAATATCTCCATCTTGTTCGCTTTATGGCAATACTTCACATAGTGTTACACGTCTTAATCAAACTGTGTTATCTTAAACTACGTTGTTCTCCGTCAGACTGTGTTTTACGTGTTTATCTTTAATTTCCTTCCTCGAATTCACTGTCAATCAGTTATTGTACAAAATGTACGTCGGAATGACAAGAATGGATCATCATCATTAATTAACTTGTCCCGAACTAGGCCAGATGCTTCTGCAGACGCCATGCTCAAATTATCGGTTATGTCAGAAGAATGTCCACCTGTACAAGCGCAAAGGAAACCGCCAGGCCTGCGATAATTACAGGGGGATCTCCCTCCTGTCAATTGCAGGCAAGATACTGGCCAGAGTCCTCCTCAATCGCTTAATTGATCACCTGGAACAGGACTTACTCCCTGAGACCCAATGTGGCTTCAGAGCGGGTCGTGGAACAGCAGACATGATATTTCCTGCTCGCCAATTACAGGAGAAATGTCAAGAGCAGCACCGTAACCTTTACATGGTCTTTGCCGATCTGACGAAGGCTTTCGAAACGGTCAACAGAGAGGGTCTATGGAAGATCGTGGAAAAATTTGGATACCCAGTGAAATTCATCAAGATCGTCCAACAGTTTCACGAGGGCATGATGGCACGTGTACTTGATTAAGGGGAGCTGTCGGAAGCCTTCCATGTCACCAACGGCGTCAAACAGGGCTGTGTACAGGCCCCAACACTCTTCAGCATGATGCTTGCTGCCATGCTCACGGATGTCTTTTGGGTAGGCGACGAACATGGGGTAAAGATTAGATACAGGACAGACGGTAACCTATTCAATCTTCGGAGGTTAAAATCCTCCACCAAGGTAAAAGAATCAACTATCTCAAACCTGTTGTTTGCTGACGACTGTGCCCTCGCTACCAACTCTGAGGAAGAAATGCAGACTTACGTGAACAAGTTCTCAATGGCCTGTGATAAGTTTGGCCTCACCATTAACACCAAAAACAGAGGTCATGTTCCAGCCCGCCCCTAGAGAATAGTATTACGATCCAGTCATCAACATTAAACACCAGCGTCTCCAGTCAACGGACAACTTTGCTTATCTTGGCAGCCTCCTATCCAGATCGGCAAACATAGATTCTGAGGTCAACAATAGGATATCCAAAGCCAGTGCTGCGTTCGGAAGGTTACGTGTCACTGTGTGGGAACGGATGGGGATAAGCATAGTCACAAAGCTGAAAGTTTACCAGGCCATAGTGCTAACCACGCTGCTGTACGCAAGCGAGACATGGACGGTGTATAGCAGACACGCAAGAAAATTAAACCATTTCCACACAAGCTGTCTACGCAGAATACTAAAAATAAACTGGAAGGACAAAATTCCAGACAGCGAAGTCCTCACAAGAGCAAAGATCCCAAGCGTCAACACCCTGTTGCAGAAGGCCCACATGAGAAGGGTCGGTCACGTTGCTCGAATGCCTGATAAACGCATCCCAAAACAGTTGATGTATGGCGAACTTGAAGGGGGCAGACGTTCAGCTGGTGGACAGAAAAACGCGTTAAAGACACTCTTAAAGTGTCTCTGAAATGCTTCGATATAGACACCACGTGCTTGGAATCCCTGGCGCAAGATCGCCAAATGTGGCGCCGTAACAACAAAAGAGGAACCCGAATAGCTGAGAATCATCGTATTGTTGAGGCACAGAGAAAACGAGCAGCGCGAAAGACAGAGCACACAACACGCACATGTCTAACCTTGATCATGTATGCCCCACCTGTGGTAGGGGATTCAGTTCTAGGATTTGACTCTACAGTCACCTCCGCACACACCAGAGAGGTGCAGCAGCACATTCTGAGACTGTTGTCATCATCGCTTGCGATGGACCGCTATTATGTGATATGGACGAGTCTCAGAAACTGGACCGATTGCAAGAATTAGGAGTTAAGTTTGGACATGCCAGACAGTGTCATTTTTGTGGTAGAGAGAGAAGATATACTAATCAACTTCTAAATTGATACAGTGGGCAAGTGGACTTTGGGATGGCTGCTGCAGCAGAAGACGGAGCACACATGGAAAGGCCCAATGTGCTATATCAGTCGCATAACATAACATAATTTTCTTCTTCTATTTTCTGTGCATATTCCCAGTGGTAAAGTTGATATGCTAGAAAGAAGCAGTTATCAGTTTGAAGACCTGATATGAGATACTGCTAGTAAAATAATTCTTCTTCTTTTTATTCTTCTTTTTCAAACGTTTTTTATCGACCACTTGTTAACCACTCTGTGTGATTACATGTGATCTGAGCATACGAGCGATTGTACGTTGTGCCAGTTATGCGCCTACAAGTAGGCCAGCACATCCGATTTCTGCAATGCTTTTTATTTACTAGGGTAGATTCCTACGTTCTATATCTGTCGCCTCTTACGACATGCTATGTAGGTCGCAGTGGTACTATTATTTGCTTCCCCTGTGGGCATCGGTAGTAGTCGGGTATAGTAAATCAATAATGAATTATTATAAAATGATAATAACGTAAAGATACCCAGAAGAAAGGAATTGAATAAATACAATTACTTATGAATACAGGACAAACTGACCAACGTTTCAAACAGGCACATCATAGGTAAATAAGAAAAAAACAACTTATGAATTCTTTGAATTATAGAGGAGAGTTTGACGTAATTAATTAAAGCGCTGCTCACATGCGGGAGACATGTATTCAATTCACAGTAACGTCAAGAATTGAAAAAAAAACACATCTTGTCACTATTCGATAAGTTTCTAATCTGAATAAATTCAATTTGTCAATTGTAATTTGTCAACTTTCACTGGAATTCTGTCGCATCAGCTTTCTCTGACAATCGAAATGAGGGATATTTTAATCGTATGTGATCAACCGACAAAGTTTTCCCACCAAGCATGGAGAGAAAACGTATTAATGGAAAGCAACCAATTTTGAAGTGACGGGGCATGTTTCTTTAATATGTTCAGTCTCGCACTGTGTGGGACTTAAAAGTTTCGGAAATGTTACAATTTTGTAGATCTATCTAAACTAATGAAGTTATAGATATGTGGTTGGAGAATGATAAGAAAAGAAAAATGAAGGCTAGAAAGATGGAGACGGAGGAGGAAAGATTAGTTATTAGGCTTGACTACAAGCGTCGGAGGAATGTAACGTCCACTGATGATGAAACTAAAGAGGAACGACTTGGAAGCTCAGCGGAAAAGGATAATAAATGTAACTTTAAAAGTGTTGATCTTAACTCTCGTGCGAAGAACTGGTACGCCTGCTAGTTATCATATATTTTGTAGTACTAACTTCAAAGAAGACAACAGTAAGGGAGAAAACACATCAGGCTATGTGATGGTAGTTATTGGTTTATAGAACTTATGGCACTCTGGAAACGTAGATGATCATTCAATCTCCCACAATAGCTACCAAAAGCTATGTATACTGATGGTTTCCGTGACTCTTTGGTTAAACAAATTCTTCACTCTGCCCCTCAAGCATCCAATTCTACTTGTACAACGTGACTCTGTCCCTCAAGCATCCAGTTCTACTTGTACAACGTGACTCTGTCCCTCAAGCATCCAGTTCTACTTGTACAACGTGACTCTGCCCCTCAAGCATCCAGTTGTACTTGTACAACGTGACTCTGTCCCTCAAGCATCCAGTTCTACTTGTACAACGTGACTCTGTCCCTCAAGCATCCAGTTGTACTTGTACAACGTGTAATTCCAAACTCGAAAATTCGTTGGATAGATTGAATTTCAAGAGTAGTGTCGACAACAAGTGATCGAGAAGAGCCCGCAAGAATAACCGCCAAATCCATCCTCAGCTCACAGAGATGTAGTGTCTATGCAGAATGCTAGGATTATCACGAAGAAACCGGTTTAAAAATGAAAGTATCAGGGACATATGTGAGTACAACATTAGTACTAAACTTCATCAAGAAATAACAAATTAGGTGGTTCGAGGATGGCAGGAGAGAGGAAGCGCTGGAAGAAGTTTGTTGAAGACCTGGACTTCGTTGGGAGTTGAAAGGTGAAGATGAAAAAGCGGAGATCTTCCTGTGTAAGGAAGAGATCGGGGTACACATGGTTACTCACTGAAGTGTGACGATGATGGTTATAACAAATCAATCAATTTACTGCTGTAGTCCAGTTTGTCTCATGGATTTAATGGTATGGTTTACTGGGATCGTTGTTGTCTCTGACTCTCAGTTAATGCTTCGGATGGTAACAAAAGGCAATTTGTGATATGATTTGATATGGGGTTTTGCAATTCTTCCAACGTTATCCTAGATCACGTTAACAATAAGAAAAAAAACCAAACCACACCACAATGTCTGGAACTATGTTGTATTAATGTTCATCTATTTATTTACAAAACCATTTCTGGGAACAAAACAAACAATTGACTTTTGTTTTTAAGCCACACATTTTCAAGTTACCAAAAACAAGAAAGTACAGATCTAGCTAATTATTTAGCTTTAAATAGAAAATCAGTTGATAGCCGCAGTAGCGCAGTTGTTAGTGAACTCGCCTCTTAGGCTAGGGATCAGGGTTCAATTCTATAATGGCCGTGTAGTATTTTTCTAACCGTAACTGTTCTCATGTCGTCACAATATGGTGTTAGACCCGTATTTTTCTAACCGTAACTGTTCTCATGTCGTCACAATATGGTGTTAGACCCGTATTTTTCATTGACAGTCAGTACACGAAAGGTAATAGGGCCAGCATCACATCAGACGCATTTATTTAACTTTGCTTTTTCCTGGCACCCAATTAATGTTGGGTAGATCTGAGAGCCGTTACTGTCGGAAGAATAATCCCGGTCTGTAGTGGAGTTGAACCCAGACCACGCACCCAATAACTATGTGTTGACAAGCAACTGTGTCACTGAGTCTCTCATATACGAATGTAGATGGGTGTGTATGTACGTGCGTGCGTGCGTATATGCATGAGTAAGAGTAACACTAGTTAAAGTCAACACATCGATCTACAAATTATATTTTCTAACGAACAAGTTTTATTTTTGTATGAGAAATTGCAGTTTGTATGAATCTATGTACTTCAGTCGTTGATGAATATATCTACATTATACAGTTAATATCACTACGATTTGATGATGTACAGGATGTTGACACTCTGTGCTCACTCGCTTCAAGTTTATGCTCTGTCATCTTACAGATGTGCTCACAAACTTAATATGGACAAAGTGATGCACACAGATACAACAGATGCTACACACAAACTTAATATGGACAACGTGCTGCACACAGATACAACAGATGTGCTCACAAACTTAATATGGACAACGTGCGGCACACAGATGATACAACAGATGTGCTCACAAACTTAATATGAACAATGTGCGGCACACAGATGATACAACAGATGTGCTCACAAACTTAATATGGATAATGTGCGGCACACAGATACAACAGATGCTAGACACACAAAAAAAAACAACTATAAAGGCGTTTGTCTCTGGAGTTTAACATATTTGCTGCAAAAACGTGTAAATAGTGATACCTTTTTTTTAAACAATTGTTATTTGTTCGGTTATCTCGCTTCACCTGGTCTTCTTCTAATCAGTAAATAGGAATCTAGATCATAGATAGCGAGGTAGTAGCAACGGGCCCTGAAAATCTAGGGGTTTAAGGCCAATTTCAACTTAATTAAATTTTTGTAAATGCTGACAAAATTGTTTAGTTCCGTATTGACCCCGCACAAATTAACGCCGGACACAAAATGCCTGAAGACTGACGTCAACGCTTTCTTAATCTATACGATCTCAACAGCAACGCCTAAAATACAAAACTAACATTTAATTATGATAGTTGCACTTAAATACAAAACTAACATTTAATTATGATAGTTGTACTTAAAAAAGCTTATGCTCTGTCCAGAAAAGACATTCAGTGGACACTTGTGTCAAAATTAGAGTATATGGGCTTCATGGATGATCTTGCATTGATCTCACACATACTTCAAGATTCTGGAATAAGCTGATACCTGAGACACAGCGCATTGATCTCACACATACTTCAAGATTCTGGAATAAGCTGATACCTGAGACACAGCGCATTGATCTCACACATACTTCAAGATTCTGGAATAAGCTGATACCTGAGACACAGCGCATTGGGTCAGTATTAAATCCAGTCAAGAGAAAACAAAAGTGCTGCGAAGCAACAACATACAGGAAGACTTGACATTGATTGAGGGAAGGACTATAGAACATGTTGATGAATTCGTCTACCTAGGAAGTAAGATCATCCAACTTGAATTTAGAAACTAGTGTTTCGCCAACTAGAAGATACAGAAGAAGACATTAATGTCAGATTGAGGAAATCAGTCCAACAAATATTTGCTTTCGTTCACACAGTGTAAAAATCTACTGGTATCTCTACTAGTAAAAATCTACTGGTATCTCTACTAGTAAAAATCTACTGGTATCTCTACTAGTAAAAATCTACTGGTATCTCTACTAGTAAAAATCTACTGGTATCTCCACTAAAATAAAGTTCAACATTCAACGGAAATGTGAAATCTGTGTTGCTATATGGATCCGAAACGTGGCGAGTCAGCAAGTTTAATAAAAATACAATTCAGACTTGTATCCACAAATGTCTTCGGCGTATTCTCATACTAAGGTAGTAAGAGATTGTGCAAGGACATCAGATAGAAGGATGATGGTTATTGTCTCAAAACACGACTGTAGCATAGGATTTATTAGTAGAGATAGTGGCTACAGTCATGGATCAGTATGGACACTGCGATGAAGGAAACCAACGGCAGACTGCCTCCAAGAAGATGCATAGATAGCATTAACTTTAATATATAATCATTATGGGAAGGAGACAGAGCAAAACGGAGAATGTTAATTCATCAAATAGCTTATCCTTCGAAATGTTTCTCTCTTATAGGCCAGATGTCCTACCTCTGCAGAAGTCCTGCTCAAATCATTAGTTACATTCTGAATCTATCGTCTTCTTGGACCTCCTATTCTCCTCTTTGTTGTGATGTTTCTTTCCAAATTGGTCTTCTCCAACCCTTCATGTCTTTTTATGGCTTAAATAACTTCAATTTCCGAATTCTTATTTGTAGTATTAGTCAGTTTTCTTTGGTTTCGAGTTCTTTCTGGATAGTTTTATTTGTTCTCTGCTCTGTCCATGATACACGCAGAACTCTTCTGCAACACTTATATAAAAAACGCATATATATTTTTCCACTGCCTTGTTAAATGTCCGTGCTTCACACCAACGGTGCCACTGGGAATGCGCATGCTCTTGGTTTTCTGATCTTTGTTTTCTTATCAATTCCATTCCATATTGTTTTTAGTTGTTTAAGTAAAACAAAAATTAAAATACTAAGATCATGTATGAATATTAAGAGAATTTAAACAACAATAGTCACAGTTTCAGTTGATATTTATCATCATCATCAGGTAGCTTGTCTCTTCCGGAACTTGGCTCCCATGACAGCAGCCCTGAAAAACGTTCTGGTATGTGCAAGTTGACTGGCGTCAGCAGCAGCAATTCTCAGATCGTCTCGCCCGAGTGGTTACCGGGGCCCAAATTGGGGTGTAAAAATAGAGAATAGAACCACTGTTACCTGCCACGCATGTCGTAAGAGGCGCCTCATGAGGTTGTGCGTGGGGCTCGCTACCCCACACTGTAAAAACACTAGATGGCTACAGAACGGAGAGCGAACCGAGTAAACGCTGCCTGAAAACGGACACATCGTCGAAGGATAAGCACCAGAACTTCAAATGGTGCAGAAGATGTGACGTAAAACACACCAATGCTAAGGCTACATGAATCAGATTTCCATATGAATAGAATTTATGGGGAGGTCTGGTACATCGGTCTGGGCGGTGATAGAGATAGAGAGAGATCGATCGTCAATGACATCTTACACCCATCGTCTTTTAGGTCTTCCTCTCATTTTTCTTCCAGGCACTATTCCCTCCAAAATGATCTTCTCTAGGCATTCATGTCGTTTGATGTGTATGAAACTTGTAATTTTCCTTAATTTTATGCTCCTTAATAGGCAGCTCTCTTTAATATCAAGCTGTTGCAGAACAAAAACATTTGTTCTTTTCTCTGTCCATGATGTTCTAAGTATTCTTCTGTAGCATTTGCATTCAAAGGTATTAATGATCTTCTCTGCCACGTTGTCAATGTTCCATGTCTAACAACTATATTGTGTCAAGAGGTATTAATGATCTTCTCTGCCACGTTGTCAATGTTCCATGTCTAACAACCATATTGTGTCAAGAGGTATTAATGATCTTCTGCCACGTGTCAATGTTCCATGTCTAACAACTATATTGTGTCAAGAGGTATTAATGATCTTCTCTGCCACGTTGTCAATGTTCCATGTCTAACAACTATATTGTGTCAAGAGGTATTAATGATCTTCTCTGCCACTTTTGTCATGTCTAACAACATGATAATGATCTTCTCTGCCACTTTGTCAATGTTCCTATTGTAATGATTTCTTCTCTGCACTTTGTCAATGTTCCATGTCTAACAACTATATTGTGTCAAGAGGTATTAATAATCTTTCTGCACTTGTCAATGGTCCATGTCTAACAACTATATTGTGTCAAGAGGTATTAATGATCTTTTCTGCCACTTTGTCAATGTTCCATGTCAATACTTATATTGTGTCAATGTATTAATGATCTTCTCTGCCACTTTGTCAATGTTCCATGTCTAACAACTATATTGTGTCAAGAGGTATTAATGATCTTTTCTGCCACTTTGTCAATGTTCCATGTCTAACAACCATATTGTGTCAAGAGGTATTAATGATCTTCTCTGCTACTTTGTCAATGTTCCATGTCTAAAAGATCCTATACTTGTGTCAAGTTCATGTAATGATCTCTCTGCTACTTTGTCAATGTTCCATGTCTAACAACTATATTGTGTCAAGAGGTATTAATGATCTTCTGCCACGTGTCAATGTTCCATGTCTAACAACTATATTGTGTCAAGAGGTATTAATGATCTTTTCTGCCACTTTGTCAATGTTCCATGTCTAACAACCATATTGTGTCAAGAGGTATTAATGACTCTTTCTGTTCCATGTCAAAACTATGTGTCAATGTTCCATGTCTAACAACTATATTGTGTCAAGAGGTATTAATGATCTTCTCTGCCACGTTGTCAATGTTCCATGTCTAACAACTATATTGTGTCAAGAGGTATTAATGATCTTTCTGCCACGTTGTCAATGTTCCATGTCTAACAACTATATTGTGTCAAGAGGTATTAATGATCTTCTCTGCCACTTTGTCAATGTTCCATGTCTAACAACTATATTGTGTCAAGAGGTATTAATGATCTTCTCTGCCACTTTGTCAATGTTCCATGTCTAACAACTATATTGTGTCAAGAGGTATTAATGATCTTCTCTGCCACTTTGTCAATGTTCCATGTCTAACAACCATATTGTGTCAAGAGGTATTAATGATCTTCTCTGCCACGTTGTCAATGTTCCATGTCTAACAACTATATTGTGTCAAGAGGTATTAATAATCTTCTCTGCCACTTTGTCAATGTTCCATGTCTAACAACTATATTGTGTCAAGAGGTATTAATAATCTTCTCTGCCACGTTGTCAATGTTCCATGTCTAACAACTATATTGTGTCAAGAGGTATTAATATCTCTTCTGCCACTTTGTCAATGTTCCATGTCTAACAACATATTGTGTCAAGAGGTATTAATGATCTTCTCTGCCACTTTGTCAATGTTCCATGTCTAACAACTATATTGTGTCAAGGTTTCAATGATCTTCTACAACATTGTGCAATGTTCCATGTCTAACAACTATATTGTGTCAAGTATTAATGATCTTTCTGCCACGTTGTCAATGTTCATGTTTAAAGATCTCTGATAGTTGTCAAAGTATTAATGATCTTCTCTGCCACTTTGTCAATGTTCCATGTCTAACAACTATATTGTGTCAAGAGGTATTAATAATCTTCTCTGCCACTTTGTCAATGTTCCATGTCTAACAACTATATTGTGTCAAGAGGTATTAATGATCTTCTCTGCCACTTTGTCAATGTTCCATGTTTAAAACTATTTGTCTGCCATGCTTTGTCAATGTTCAGGTAATGATCTTCTGCCACTTTGTCAATGTTCCATGTCTAACAACTATATTGTGTCAAGAGGTATTAATAATCTTCTCTGCCACTTTGTCAATGTTCCATGTCTAACAACTATATTGTGTCAAGAGGTATTAATAATCTTCTCTGCCACTTTGTCAATGTTCCATGTCTAAGACTCTGCACTTTGTCAAGTTCCATGTAATGATCTTCTCTGCCACTTGTCAATGTTCCATGTCTAACAACTATATTGTGTCAAGAGGTATTAATAATCTTCTCTGCCACGTTGTCAATGTTCCATGTCTAACAACTATATTGTGTCAAGAGGTATTAATGATCTTCTCTGCCACTTTGTCAATGTTCCATGTCTAACAACTATATTGTGTCAAGAGGTATTAATGATCTTCTCTGTCACTGTGTCAATGTTCCATATCTAACAACTATATTGTGTCAAGAGGTATTAATAATCTTCTCTTGCACAGTTTGTCCATATATGTTCCATGTCTAACAACTATATTGTGTCAAGAGGTATTAATAATCTTCTCTGCCACTTTGTCAATGTTCCATGTCTAACAACTATATTGTGTCAAGAGGTATTAATAATCTTCTCTGCCACTTTGTCAATGTTCCATGTCTAACAACTATATTGTGTCAAGAGGTATTAATGATCTTCTCTGCCACTTTGTCAATGTTCCATGTCTAACAACTATATTGTGTCAATGTTCCATGTCTAACAACTATATTGTGTCAATGTTCCATGTCTAACAACTATATTGTGTCAATGTTCCATGTAATGATCTTCTCTGCCACGTTGTCAATGTTCCATGTAATGATCCCGTTCTGCCATTGTCAATTCCATGTAATGATCTTCTGCACAACGTTGTCAAGTTACCATGTTAAAACTATATTTTCAATTTTAATGAAATTCTTCGATATGGTCAATGTTCAGCATGTTACAACAATAAAATCGATATTCAAAGATATTAAGATTATCGCAGCATTTATACGAAATGTCTCATGTTTGCAAGAATTATATAAGAATAATTTCTGTCTAAGCAATATTGTGTCAATGTTTACTAGTCTAAAACTGAATATGTTCGGCATCGTTCCTGTAATGAAAATCTTCTCGCAATTGTCAATGTTCCATAGTAATGTCTTTCTCAGCATGTATGTCAATTTTTCCATGTCTACATTAATATATTCAAAAGTCAATGTTCCATGTTGAAACACGTTATTGTGTCAATGTTCCATGTCTAATAACTATATTGTGCAATGCTTCCATGTCTAACAACTATTTGTATCAATGTTCCAGTCAATCAACATATTGTGTCAATGTTCCATGTCTAAACTATATTGTGTCAAGTGAAAACGCAGACTCTTTAAACACTTGATTTTAATTTTTAATAGTAATTACCAATAATCAGATAATGGTAAAAAAGCGTAGGAAAGCGATGATCTCTCTCTCTCTCTCTTTTTACCCCGGGTTGGGGCATAGGCCCTCAACCAACTCATGCCAAGTCTTCCTATCTCTAGCTATCTCCTGCAGCTCCCTCCAGCTCTTCTTTATATTGTTGATCTCCGCCTCCAAATCTCGTCTCCATGTATTTCTCGGCCTCCTTCTTTCGCTATCCCTGCGGGTTCCAGGCAAGGACCCTTCTTGTTATATTCCCTCCGGTTTTCGCAAAGTGTGTCCTATCCAGCGCCAGTGTCTTTTTTTAACCTGTTCGTTCACTGAATCTGTCTTGTTCTCTCCATAAGTTCCTCATTTGTGACCCTATCATACCATCTTATTCCCTCTATTCTGCGCAGACACCAGTTGATGAATGTTTAAAGCGATGATATCACAACAATAATATCGATATTCTAAAGATATTGAAAGTATTATCGACTGAGCATAATACGAGACAAGATACATAAAAACAATAGGGTTTGGACAAAGAATTATAAGCAGAATAAATATTCTGTCTGCAAGACAATACGTGTGGTAAATGTCACTAAGGTTCACACAAACTGAATATGCTTCCGGCATCTATTCTTGTGAAACAGACACTCCTATTCAGTCAAATGGCACAGTCTTTCACATAATACACTGTCTTTCCTTTTCAGACATGGGATATGGGAATTATTTCTGGTAGAGAGTGGCATACATTAATAGTAGCTTCACAAATCTAAATGTCTGTTGGGGAAGACGACGGTTTTCTGGTGGTGAGTGCGATATATTGATAAGTCGCTGCTTCATTTTAACATGTAGACTCGCGAGGATCTCACAAATGTTGTTGGGGAAGACGACGGTTTTCTGGTGGTGAGTGCGATATATTGATAGAGTGGTATACATTAATAGTAGCTTCACAAATCTAAATGTCTGTTGGAGAAGATGAAGGTTTCCTGGTGGTGAGTGCGATATATTGATAATTTTTTTCGCCTGCTTCCATTGTGCTATACATCTTTTTTCCTGTACTTGGACTCGGCCGAGGACTCTCAAGCATTAAGTTGCCGTTTTCGCTTTCGTGACTGTCTGGCCCATGGTGGATGAAGTTGACACTGGTAGCAGTTGCTTGTCCACGAGAAGTCTCGGTCGTCATTTGTGTTTGTCTCATTCGTGTGCACGTTCTTTTCAGAAACGATATTACCTGAAAAGAAACGACAAAACACACCAGTTAGTTAGATTAATGGTCTATATGGTTCTAGGTTAGAAACTTATTTTTAACTCATCCTATACCATGAACCACAATAAGGGCGTACAAATGTATATACAGTTTGCTATTAGCCAAAATAGTGGATTTTCATATCGAACACTTTCTTTTGTTTTGTATTAACTTGTCAATGTTTTTATCGTACATAAATGTAGTAATATAAATCTATATATATAAAGAGGATGTTAGTTGATGCATGCTAATGTGATAGCTACTGCAAACAACGTCAACTCAAAACTATTGTGCAATAACAATTCTGGTGGGATAAAACAAATGTGGTCACAACTCAGAAGGCCTACATGGTATGGAATGGGTTAACATTTAATGTAAGTGTACATGTAAACATAACTGAATATTCTTATAGTAAATTTGAAGTTTACCTACATTTTGCGACATACAAATCGACGAAAAGAAATAAAATATGTAATATAATGCAATTTATGATCAACAAATTATTAAGAATAAAATTGTAGTAATATATATTGAGTAAACACATGAATTAAACATGCATCATATTATTTGTATTCACTTTAAATAGTTATATATATATATATATATATATATATATATATATGAGTAAGCATTAAACAAGTTCGTTGGAAACCAAAGAGGTTTTACAAAAAAGGCTGAAAATTCCATGGACAGCAAAGAAAACAAATGATGAGGTTTTAAAACAGGACTGCACACAAAGAAACATCAAAAGAATAAGAATCAGACAATTAACGTTATGCGGGCATACAATGCGAAGAGAGGATTTAGCAAAATTGTGTAGACAACGGCAAACATTCAGCGAAGTAGAGGTCGGGAAAGGCATACAGAGAAAATTTTGGGATGGTGTGACATCATGGCTCGACAAACGATCGACGTCAGAACTGGTTAACTGCACCAGGAAGAATTGTGGAGAGGTATGGAGAGACATGAGAGAGAATTGTGGAGAGGTATGGAGAGACATGAGAGAGAGTTGTGGAGAGACATGATCGCCTACGCCAGCAGGCGTGGGATTACATTTATATATATATACACTCGCATCACCCTTTGTACAGCACTTCGTACCACTCTTTGTATACGATTTCGAACCACTCTTTGCACATCAATTAGCAACACTTTTTATACAACACTTCACACCACTCTTTGTATAACACTTCACCCCACTCGTTGTACAACTTTTGGTACACTAATTCGCAACACTCTTTGAACAACTATTTGTACAACACCTGCACAATGTGTTGTACGACACTTTGTACAACACTTAGCACCACTCGTTGTACACTGTTGTACCACTCGTTGTACCACCTTTGTACACTGTTGTACCACCGTTGTACCACTTTGTACAACACTTCGCCTACTTTTGTACCACTGTTGTACCACCGTTGTACCACTCTTTGTACAACACTTCGCCCTACTCTGTGTACCACTCTTTGTACCACACGGTGTAACTCTCTTTGTACCAGTCTTCGTACACTTTGTACCGCACTTTGAACCACTCTTTGTACCCAACATTTTACTTCACCTTGTACCACGCTTTGTACCACTCTTGTACCACACTTCGCATCACTCTTGTTATCACATTTTACACCCCACATTGTACAACGCCTAGAGACAGTATTATCATCGAGCCCCCCAAAAAATGACTTCAAGAACCAGGGCAATAGTTGCAATACGGTAACAACTTATTTGACCACCATCTAGTTAGATGACATTATGATCTCATGTCCTGGAGCTAGTGTCATTGTGTTGACATTCAGAGAAAGAGACAATGTAACACCATCATGAACGAAGATTACTTAATAATCTAATATAATAAAGACTAGAATATCAACTCAAATAATCTAATATAATAAAGACTAGAATATCAACTCAAATAATCAAATATAATAAAGACTAGAATATCAACTCAAATATACAAATATGTACAAGAGACAGAATCATCGAGCCCAAATGACTTCAAAATATAAAGGACATAGGTAACAACTAAATAATCTAATTAATGACATATGACTATGTCTAGAATTATTTCAATTTAAATAACAATTAAAACAGAAATAGAAGATTACTAATAATCTAATATAATAAAGACTAGAATATCAACTCAAATAATCTAATATAATAAAGACTAGAATATCAACTCAAATAATCTAATATAATAAAGACTAGAATATCAACTCAAATAATCTAATATAATAAAGACTAGAATATCAACTCAAATAATCTAATATAATAAAGACTAGAATATCAACTCAAATAATCTAATATAATAAAGACTAGAATATCAACTCAAATAATCTAATATAATAAAGACTAGAATATCAACTCAAATAATCTAATATAATAAAGACTAGAATATCAACTCAAATAATCTAATATAATAAAGACTAGAATATCAACTCAAATAATCTAATATAATAAAGACTAGAATATCAACTCAAATAATCTAATATAATAAAGACTAGAATATCAACTCAAATAATCTAATATAATAAAGACTAGAATATCAACTCAAATAATCTAATATAATAAACACTAGAATATCAACTCAAATAACCAAAGTCCACAATTAGCCCCATAACGTACGTGGAGAGATTTAGACGTGTCGACAAGGTCGAAATATATATCACAGAAGAAAACAAGTTCAACTGTTCCTATCATATACACTTCTTCTATATCGTTATGCGGCCTTTGTTGCTGGGGCTCGGACGGAGAGCAAAGAATAGCAGCACTGCGACCTACAAGACATGTCGTAAGAGGCGACGGAGGTAGGGCCTAGGAATCTACCCTAGTAAATAAAATAAAAAAACGTCGCAGGAATCGGGTGTGCTGGCCTAGTTATGATAGCATAACAAGTGAAACGTACAATCTCTCTTAGGCTCAAGTCACAAAGAGTGGTTTAACAAGTGATCAGTGGTTTAACAAGTGATCAGTGGTTTAACAAGTGATCAGTGGTTTAACAAGTGATCAGTGGTTTAACAAGTGCTTGATATGGAGCGTTAGAAGAAGACAATATCTTTGTTATATCCAATTCTCGTAACGACTGATTTCTTAGTTAATATTTGTTATTGCTTCTCATATTTATTAGCTTGCTCTTTTAGTTGCTTCATATTTAGTTATTGCTGTTGCTCATATTAGTTTGCTGTTGCTCATATTTAGTTATTGCTGTTGTCATATTTAGTTATTGCTGTTGCTCATATTTAGTTATTGCTGTTGCTCATATTTAGTTATTGCTGTTGCTCATATTTAGTTATTGCTGTTGGTCATATTTAGTTATTGCTGTTGCTCATATTTAGTTATTGCTGTTGCTCATATTTAGTTATTGCTGTTGGTCATATTTAGTTATTGCTGTTGCTCATATTTAGTTGTTGCTGTTGCTCATATTTAGTTGTGCTGTTGTCATATTTAGTTATGCTGTTGTCATATTTAGTTTTGCTGTTGCTCATATTTAGTTGTTGCGTTGCTCATATTTATTGTGCTGTTGTCATATTAGTTATGGTTGCTCATTTTAGTTATTGCTGTTGCTCATATTTATGTTGCTGTGTCATATTTAGTTTGCTGTCTCATATTTAGTTTTGCTGTTGCTCATATTTAGTTATTGCTGTTGCTCATATTTAGTTGTTCGTTGTCATATTTAGTTATTGCTGTTGCTCATATTTAGTTGTGCTGTTGCTCATATTTGTTAGCTGTGCTCATATTTAGTTGTCTGTTGCTCATATTTAGTTCTGTTGCTTATTTAGTATTCTGTTGCTCATATTTAGTTGTGTTGCCTATTTATTGTTGCTCATTTAGTTGTGCTGTTGCTCAATTAGTTGCTGTTGCTCATTTAGTGTTGCTGCTCATTTGTTTTGCTGTGCTTATTTAGTTTTGCTGCTCATATTTAGTTATTGCTGTGCTCATATTTATTTTGCTGTGCTCATATTTAGTTTTGCTGTTCATATTTAGTTATGCTGTTGTCATTTAGTTGTTGCTGTTGCTCATTTATTGCTGTCTCATTTTAGTTGTTGCTGTTCTCATATTTAGTATTGCTGTTGCTCATATTTAGTTGTTGCTGTTGCTCTTTTGTTATTGCTGTTGCTCATTTAGTTGTTGCTGTTGCTCATATTTAGTTATTGCGTTGTCTATTTAGTTGGTGCTGTCATTTAGTTGGTTGTTGGTCATTTTATGGTTGATTATCTTTGCTGCGAAAAGCGTGGAGTGCTCTATATCTCCGCGTCGAGCCTCGTGAGGCTCACTCGTTGTTGAAGAATATATGCACTGTTGCCCATTTATCTCTATTTATTACATTTTATAATCCCTCTCCAACAAAAGCCTCTTCTTTTCTAAATAAACAATGTTTGTTTCTCCTACAAAGATACTTTCTATACTTTTCATAATATCAGAGATGTTGATAGCCAAGATGATAACAAGGTACGCTAGTCATCACGTGTTGTGAAAATACCAAGGTTCGAGGCCAGCTTGGACCATAAACATTATTAGTGTGCACAAGGTACGTATTCGAACTACAGATTTATTGATCCTTTACTTGGGAATATAAACTACAAGTACCTCTGAAGTCGAAGTAAGGTTTGCCGTAATAGTGAGGGATATTGGTAATATTAAAGCAAACCTTCCTACACAATCAGTCAGATGCGCCATATTAGACGCCATAACTACGCATGAATTCATAGAGGTCGTTTTAAAAAAAAGCAAGAAACGTGATTCTAGAGATTGACATTCTCTAGATTTGCTTGGTATACAGGCACAGACAATCAGTTTTATAATTCAGATTGTTGTAGTTTTTATTGAAATTTATAACCAAGAGCTTAACATACATGTCTATCTTGTGTTTGACTATTTATAATAATTGTGATAACCATGGGAACGTCCGTAATGTTGCGTTAATTTAATTCCCCATTCAAGTCTACTAGATTATAGTAGAAACAGTTGTAAAAAGTATGAAAACATGAAATGTGGATGTACGTGTTTTTTACCTTGTCATTGGAGATATTAGCGTGAGTCAGCTATAACGGCCTCCCTATGACGTGATCTGATACCATGCTACAAGATAACTCTAGATGTGGTACGTTATAGTGTGGTTTTTCTGTTTGTTAAATCTCACATTTACCCGTCTTTACAAACACTGTATTCTGTTCGATAATATACATACACTTTGGTTAACATTTAGATCTGCTTGTTCTGCATGTCGTAGGGTCTAACGGGGTAACGAAGTATTGACGGCTCAAACTGTACATATCACAAATAATGGAAGAACACAAACGCAAGCAATAACAATGAATATGTGAAAGTTTTGAAGTATTGAACTAATTCAGTGAACAAAAACAAGCACAGGAAAAAGTACTATAAATATATCAGAGAAATGTAAATAAATAAGGAAAGAATGAAATAAAACAAACGTTTCATATTTTGTAATGTGATATGTAATTAAGTATTTCGGAACAAATGTTTATAGATGGTCAGACACAATGAAGACATTTTGACGAGTGAAATGACAACATCAAGCAATGGCGTTTAGAACAGCTTGTCATAATACATAAAGATGATGCAAGTAAAAGGGGAAGGGGGATTTAGAGATTTGTTGCAGTTAATGTTTGTTGGTGTCACACACTATTACATAAAATCTTCATTTCTGTAACTTTGTTACAAGCAATTTTTGTTGTTGCAACGTTATTCCATACTCTCTTTCTTTCTTCATTTCTTTTGTCTTTCTCTGCTTTTTTGCCGTTAGGCGTAGCAGGTTTAACTGATGATCTGTTTCCGAGATAATGCACGCTTGGTCGCTTGATATGATGTGATATTGTGGAGTTTTAAGATGCGTCTGTAACTCCATCAACCCATCTTTTTGTTGGTCTGCCCTTCTTCTTTGTTCCATACAATAAATGTAATAAACATGGCGGCTGAAGTATTTTCTGAAAGAAATTACGAACAAAACAATACATAACTTATTGTTGGTGACTACATAGTGATTACTTGAGTGGGTTTCTCACCCAAAACTATATCCTGAAATGTGTGATGATGACCTACAGATATCTTGTGCACACACTAGGAACACGAACTGTCCAGTAAAACTGCATCTTCACAATTGAAATTTCCCCACAGTTCAGGATATATCTGTTGTTATTGTTATAATAAGTTACAATGGCTGATTATTTTACAACAGGAACAACGAATGCTCGTATATCATATAATCCTTAACCAGTTCCTGGCCTTTGTTTTAATTGGGTTCTGCACGTTGACACCTACAGGACAATCTGTGTTATATGCTTGATCATTGCACGTATGTGTATTTCATACCTCCAGAGACTCACGAAGATCTACTGTCCTTGGCATGCAGGTTTTCGCAGCAATGAGAGAGCGGACATGCATTAAAAGCATCGATTGTTGTAAAGTCTATGATGGATAAGGGGGGTTTACTTCAGTCTCTTGGCGACCTACTGTTGGATACTGACATTAACATTGAATCTGAATCATTCCAGCGATTTATGAGTTTGGAATTACATGTTGTATAATTAGTGATGGATGCTTGAGTGACAGAGAGAGAGACACAGAGAGAGAGAGAGAGGGAGAGAGAGGGAGGGAGAAAGAGGGCGGAGAGGAGTCTATTTTTCCAGATAGCGACAGAAACCATGAGTATGCATACCTTTGGACATCTATTGTGAAGACTGAGCACCTATGGGTCTGCTCGGAATTATGTTACGTCAGTTCAGTAACAATAACCAAATTAGGTATATGTGTGTAAACCCATACGCGTTGCTATTTTGTTGGTATACTTTCTACAAGAGTTAGTGGTGTGTTGTATACTACGCTACTGTACTTTCTTGTTTTGTTTTTGTTTTAATCTGCAGATCAGCATCCCTGCAAATAAACCCAAATAGTCCATTAGTGTTCCCATCTCTTCCTAGTATGCCTCTCAGCGTGTGTCATCTACCGACACAAATTCCATGTTGGTTTACTGTTCTTCGCTTTCTTCCAGTATAGTGCTCATGTCTAGGATATTCTTGCAGTCTGGTTAGGGTTTGCAGATTCACTATCATTCAATGAAACGTTTACACCTCAACTATCACATATGGAATTCAGAATATCACCCTGGCCCGTTGCTCGTCCGCTTTCTACAGCAGTAATACCTGCAAGCACATCTATGTGTTAATTTTCCATTTATTCTGTGTGCATTGGCAAGAAAAACAACTGATTATTGTCAGCATATGCCTCGTAAGATACTTCAATTATTGTTATTGAGCCCAGCCAAATTATCCTTCTGAGTACACTCATTGTGTCACTGAAAGAACATATATAGATAAAAGTCTGTGACTCCAATCAGACCATCGCTTTAGTTACTGCCTTGGTTTCCATAATGAGACTACTTGAGATCACGGCAAAACCACCACTGTCTTCCTTGACATCATTCCTTCTGACTTGAGCAGAGAAATTACATGGTCACCACAAGTATCAAATTACTGATCAATCTGTGTAAATGATCACATTGTGTCCGTCTTCAGAAGAGATCTCAGAAATCAACGCCTGAACCTCTGCCTCCCCGACCACTGGGTTTGCGTGTCTGCAATCTCTATGAAGTCTGATACATACTGAAACAACTGATGTGTTAAATACTGGTTACTCTTGTATTCATTATTTATACTGTAAGAATGTGGCGTAGTATATTTATTATATAAAACGAAGAATGCGATAATGTATAGTTGACATGAAACAATTCAATACAAAATGATAGACATATGTGCAACAAGATAGAATAAGTTATATCATATTTGTGGGAGTTTCCATGGAGAAGCGAACCGAGCGGTTCGGTTCACGAATACATTTGTGTTTCCAAGAGAACCTTAGGATTGTTGCTGGCTGTACGGAGTATGTGCTTTTTTTTTGCAATACTCTTGGTAGGTTTCGTGTAATTTCTTCTACGAGGGCCTGATCCATTTGAGAAATACGATGCAATTAAACGAGTTCTTTCAAACAACATGAATAACAAACTAGTAAATGAGTAAGAAAAGTCAAACAAACAAACAAGAACGGCTTCCAGATATACAAAATAACAAATAGACAAACAAACAAACAAGGCGAAAACCACTATAGTTCATTCCAAAATTCGTGAACACACAAGATTTAATTTGTACGAAATCTACCGGATGGACAACAGCAATTTTTTGCAAGCAGTCTTATATACGAGATTTGGAGGCGGAGATCAACAATATAAAGAGGAGCTAAAGGGAGCTGCAGGAGATAGCTAGAGATAGGAAGACTTGGCATGAGTTGGTTGAGGGCCTATGCCCCAATTCAGAGTAGAAAGGCAAAGAGAGAGAGAGAGAGAGAGTCTTATATACCTCACGACCTTATGAATTCATGTTTAACTAATTGGTAGGTAGCATAGTTGATGCAAAGAACGTTTTTTGTTATATATCTTTGCATAAGCACAACAAAATGATAACCAAAGTTTAGAATTTACATTAATACACAAAATGGTGTCGAATGTTTGCAAAGGCGTATCCCTATTAATAACAATTCCTCTCGTACCGTTATACGTTACATAGGGCCTGCAAGTAATTTCTCCATACCGCTCTATCCTGGGCAACTCGCTCAAACTCCTCCATGGAACTGAGATCGATATTTCCTGCCTCTCTCAGCAAAGTTCGTTTCATGGTCTCCTTAGGTCGACCTCTCTTTCTTGAACCCTTTGCATCCCACTTCAATGCCTGCTTTGGTATTCGTTGATCATTTCTCCTCAAGGTGTGCCCAACATATCTCCATCTTCTCTTTCTTATAACAGTTGTCACTAGTGGTTGACCAGACATGTCTCTGATTTCATCACTTCTCCTGAATTCATTCCATTTTATATTCATTATTTTTCGCAGACATCTATTTTCAAATCCATTCAACTTGCTTTCTATATCTTTAGTCATTTTCCAACTCTCGCTAGCATATGTTAGGATTGATACAACACTTGAATTGAAAATTCGTAATTTAGTTTAATACTATATAACTTGCAGTTCCATATTTTATTTAGACTTTTAAAAGCTGATGTTGCTTTGCCAATTTGTATCATAATTTCTTTTTAACATTTCCTGTAGAATCAAAATTGCTACCTAAATAAGTGAACTGCTCTGTTATTTTTATCATTTTAGATTCCAGTGTGATATCTGCATTACTTGCCATAGGTGTCTTCATTATATTTGTTTTTCATAGCTTATCTACAGTCCAACTTTTGATGCTATAGATGACAAGTTGTCTGTTTTTCTTTGCATATCTTGGTTGTTTCTACTTAACAAGGCAATATCATCTGCAAAATCCAAATCTTCTAGTTGACTATTTTCTACCCAATCGATGCCATTTATCCCTATTACATATTATAAAAAGAAAGGTGACATAGTGAACAGATGATACCTTCCACTTCTATAAATGAAAGTAGATCTTGTGTACATACGACAATGACAGTCTTTAGAATACACTGTGAACTGATTAATTCCACGGAATTTCCGATTTTGACTTCCACTAAATTGCACGTGGAGCACGGAAATGCTTAGTTATTGACAAACTTGACAAATGGTACTGTAAAATTTCGACAAGTATACCTAATCTTTTCATAGAATAGTATACCTAAGTATACCTAATTTTTTTTCCTACCTAATCAACATCGCTGTAATGTTAGTAATATCATATAATAAAAATCTTACAGAACTAAAGGTTTGGGTGGGCAAAAATTCAGTTGGAAGGTAGTCTCTGTTACCTACATAAAAATGAAAAAAATCAAGAATTTATGTGAAGTGGATGATTTTATATCGGTCGGTAAAGATGTTCACAAATTTTGGAACGAATTAGCAACGCATTTGACAAAATCACATTTTTTAAGAAACGATTCCAATAAAAGGATATATAAAAAAAAATTAAAAAATTAGACATAAATGACAAGAGGGTACAGACGATTTAAACCGTAGTTAGAAACACTAACTACCTGATAGGCACAATTACACACCTAAAAATTAAACAAAAAAAATTCTAGACAGAATATACATTTTAACCAATATATAAACAAGCGCAGACAAGAAAACTAGGATGCATAAGTGTCCATATATAGTTACAGTTTGGACTACCATTGGGAAAGCACACGAAAAATCCCCAAGCTTGTAATGTAGTCATGCATCTCTCATGAGAAGTTTGTGTTTAGTATCTGGTCATCTAATAATGGTTTGTCTTTAAATGGTAATATTATTGTCTATGCGTTGATGTTTTCATCGATATTAGTTTGTTCTACTATGGGATCTGATTGATTGATTAATTGATTGATTGAATGATTTGACATTCATCATTGCACTTCAGTAAGTAACCATGTGTTATCCGATCTTTTTATTACGCAAGAAGATCGCTGCAGTGCACGAACTCTGTAGCACCGGCGAGGGTACCAGGTGTAATTTTGAAGATGGTGAAGGTATTTTGTATACATTTTTTACTTTTAATTTTTACCTAACAAATTTTGCCCTAGCATCGGTTTTCCAACCTGCTCTTCTAGATTTTGAACTGCTAAGGTTTCTTTTATGTACTCAAATTGAACACGGGAGCTCCGTTTTAAGAGTTCGTTGTCGATAGAACTGGAAACTCGATCTCACCTTCACTGAGATCAGAGATCTCTGGAAAAATATTCTGGGTTCCAAGAGGTAGCGAAGCAAGTACACTTGCAACGAGAGGCATGCACCATACCTCTAAATTAATATAGAAAGAAGATGATATAGTCGTCAGTAGATGGAGATCTCTATAGTTAGGGTGGCCTGCCTTGCTTTTCGAAGGCTATAAGTTCGAATACGGAACACGTCGTTCTGTTCACGAGTACATTTTGTCCAGAAATCACAAGTATTGGAGACGGAGCTACGGAGTTAGAGTTTGTGTAATAATCTCGGCAGGTGGCTTGCTCTTTCTGCGGATATGGACCAAGCCATATGGTGTAAAACTCGTCGCAATATGGACCAAGCCATATGGTGTAAAACTCGTCGCAATAAAGTCAATTCTTCTTCTGTAGACCTTTAGAATATTTACTTTTTTCTACACATTGTAAGATACTAAAATCTGTTACTGTTCTTCGCAATGTGTTTTTTAATATAGCTCACTCTTCTATATTCACGTGTGTTCCATTTAAGTGCCTGTTTGCTTATGCTCTGTGGTTGTTTCCATGAACATTTTCTATCTTCCTAGTAATCATATGCGAAGCGAATGTCCCAGACGTGCAGACAATAAAATATACATTTGTTAAACATTTAATCAAATCCTGATTCTGCTATGTGTCACATCTATGTTTTCAAGCAGGTAATCACAAAAGAGGAGAGTCTGGCTGAATGGAATAGAATGCGGTTCCCATGTGGGAAATCCATGTTCAATTCACGGTAACGCCAATGATTTTTTTTTCTGTTGTGGACACAAATGCAAAATCCGAACCCGAAAGCTTCGCGGCGACTGCACTAGCCATGCGGTCATTAGATTCTTCAGGTTCTCGTCCCACCTTTCCTACACCGTCCTTAGAAGCGGTACTACAGACAACATTCTCTTCTTGTTGCACTAGTTTTTCTCTATTAATTTCGTTATTCGTCTTTAGTCACATATTGTCATTCATTTTTAACCGTTGTAATATCTTTGTCAAATGTAGTCTTCTATCGGCGACGAACTCTTCAAAACGGAGCTCCCGTGTTCAATTTGAGCACATAAAAGAACCCTTAGCAGTTCAATATATCTAGTGTGCTTGGGCATTCGTCACTTTTATTGTGTCGTTTGCTTGATAAATATGTAGTGTGCTTGGACATTCGTCACCTTTTATTGTGTCGTTTGCTTGATAAATATGTAGTGTGCTTGGACATTCGTCACCTTTTATTGTGTCCTTTGCTTGATAAAGGCCTTTTTGATCGCAACGCTGCAGTGTATTGTCATTGTTTTTGTATTTTGTAAGACTACAGTACTTTGTTAGCACGTGTTTCGCCATTCTACATAGTTTTACTGCAGTCTATCTCTATATTGATATTACTACAGGAGGCAGTAATGAGTTTTTTAAATTTTATCAGAACAAACTGATCTCACGACAAAGGTTTCCAGGTGCAAGTACTAATTAACAATGTCTACAGTATCAAACTGTAATACATGCCGGTGATTAGATCACAGAACAAGTGGTAAAAGAGTGGTCATCATGAGTTCCTAAGTGTAGATAATCTGTATATAACAAGGTGCTAACTCACAATCAATCTACATGCAGAGAATCGTGACAACTTCAAATCTACACTATACTGTTTCAACTCTCACCTATTTCATTTGAGGTGGTTTTAACACATTTGCATCTTATAAAACTCTGTCTTCAAGTTCATACTTTTTAATGTGTTTTATTCCAGATTATACATGTTAACACTAAGTACATGTTGTGCGTGAACCACGGGGAGACAAAACTAAATAATTTAAACAGGTTTTCTATGTGAGCTTGAAAGAAGATATGTAATGTAACTCTGGCTGGTATGTCTACTAAGATAGAAGTAAATGTATCTGACAATAATAGTTAAAGAAAATAAACAAGTATGTATATCTTATTTCATTGAAAACAAACAACACAGAAGAAGAAGAGGAAGACCAATGCAAAAATAGATTTGTGTGACAGAATTCTGATTAAAATTGTGATTAGAATTGTGATTAGAATTGTGACTAGAATTATGATTAGAATTGTGATTAGAATTATGATTATAATTCTGATTAGAATTATGATTAGAATTGTGATTAGAATTGTGATTAGAATTGTGATTAGAATTATGATTAGAATTGTGATTAGAATGAAGCAACAACAGACGCAGGACAGTTATAATTAACAAGGTTATACTCCCTAGTGCTAAAGGGCGTAGTACAGTTCAAATATCTTGCGGCTCAATCTGAGTTAACTAACTTCCTTTTACGAGTCAACATTAATTATATAATTATTTGTTCAACATATTTCATTACTTGGAAACACATTTTTAAAATCTTAATGATGGAACTAATGTGAACTTTCGATTTATGAATGTCGATGTTTGTTAATTATCAACTATTTAACCCGTTCGTTCTTGTAAGCCGATGTCAGTTATCATTTATCAGAGGACTATCATCATAGCACTCCGGACATGTCCATAGGTGTTCCGATCTCCGTCTCAGCAAATCCAGCAGCGTGCAGCGGCCCAACACGCCAGTTCGATGTTGATTTATCAATCTCTTTGCATATTTAGTATGTCGTTCTTTTTGGGCTGCACTAATATTGACACCCATCTCTCTCAATCTGATAGCGAGTGGGATTCACAGCCCTGAAACTCCTCTGTTCGGAAAGACTCTCTCAATGCGTGAAGAATGTCATTTCAATCCATGGTAACTCCCTCTAATATTGTAGCCAAGCCAGCCAATCTATCAGCTCGTTCATTACCCCTAACTCCTGCGTGCCCAGGGACAATAATGAAGGTGATTTCTCTGATCATTGTCTGTACCAGTACCTTCACCCAGTTGCGTCTCACCAATCCTGATTCGACTTTACGAATCCTGCTCATGGAGTCCCTGAGTATGAAAACACGAGAATAGTTGTGAGATACCAACCATTTCACCACCTCCGTAACCGCCCGAGCCTCCATTGTCAAACTACTTGTGGTTGTTGGGTAGGCCCCATTGGCCTCTCTTAATATTTTTTCTTCTTGATCGTGCTGAAAAAGTCCACGCACAGCGTTATTGGCTTGTAAATGGCCGATGTAATGGCTTGTACTACTTTTTATGTGACTCAAAGTTAGTATACTTGCTAGTTCAGAATACATTGCAATATCAATGCGTTCGTAAGTAAAATACATAATTACATAGGGATCATACAAAGTTAAACATTTTCCTTTGTTTAATTTAATGTTTTATCTCGGTCTTTACAATTACAATTCGTTATGATATTTTTCGAATGATAATCTTGTCTTCAAGGGTTTAAAGACGAATAATTGACTACGTTGCACAGGTTTATCCCATATAGGTCTGTGACTGTCGGCTTAAATGAAACATTTACCGAGAACGTTGCTTAAAGCATAATCTATGTAGATCCAACAACAATGCTAGGATCTCATGGAAAAATTACACATTCGTCTCTGTCCAGATTCGAATCCGCAACCTCCAGAACGACAGGTAACCGTCTTAACCACTCCACCATAGAGACCCTTGCATCATAATTATGAGATAGAAATTCTTCATTTGATGTTATTTAATCACATCAAGTAATACTTGAGATCAATATACTTTGAACAATTTGTTTTAAATCTACACTTAAACATTAGTTGTTTCAAATGTGGTTCCATTATTATCTAACAGCGCTATTTAATCATCTGTTTTTAACGATTTTTCAGGTGAAAGGTATAGTTATCATAAGATGAACTTTAGTGTGAGTATAAACTATCCAGGAATTTGTATGTGGAGGACTATGCATATTGATGGTTTATGTGGCTCACTAGTTTCTGTGGCTCACTAGTTAAACACACCCCTTTCTTTGTCCCTCAAGCATACATCTCTACTTCTTCAACGATGAGCACAAGGAGTTTTCTTACAAGAACCACATAGGAAGCAACGGAAGTAACGAATATGATCAACAAATAAACAGATACAGGTATTAAGAGCTTCAGAAAAACAAATAGACAAACACGGGACTCGAACCACTTACCCTAGTCCTTACGACACCAATCGCCTAGCCTAGCAATACGAGCGTCTTACGTACACAACCAATGAGCCATTTAAGGACGCTCGTATTGCTAGGCTAGGCGATTGCTGAGGACAGGTAAGTGGTTCGAGTCCCTGTTTGTCTATTTGTTTTTCGGAAGCTCTTAATACCTGTATCTGTTTATTTGTTGATCATACTTCTTCAACGAGTAATTCAAAACTCCCAACAACGCTGGATTCATTCAACGTCAATTTGAGTGTCTTCATCCAACAGTAGGTTGCTAAGATACCGAACACGATTCCACTTATCCATCCTAACTCACCAACAATCTATGCTTTCGATGCCAACCAGCCTGCCCGCTCGTTGCCACGAATACCCGCATGTTCGGGACAATAGATCCATGTGAGTGTCTGCAGGTTGGAAACCTCTAAAGACGACATCCAATCATATCACAACCTGCCGTTCTGGATCTTCCAAAGCATCCACTGAGAGTGAGAATTAACAACGGCCCCAGTAAACGGAGTCCAATGGAGTCATTTGAGGGCAGCAGTAACGACGTCAATCTCCATCCTCATGCTGGAGGTAGCTGTCCTGTATGCTCCACTTCGCTCTGCAACAACCCTACTATACGCGATAGTCAAGAAACTCCAGCCTGACTACTCACCGCGATGCACAGACCCATCGGTATATACAACAGCATCATCACTTGCATTATCTTCTATCCGCTGCTTAATTACGAATTCAGTTTTCATGTTGCCCAATCTCTACATTCTCTTCCAAGAGTAATGATAACGTTGCGGTAGATAGCCATGCTAATATTTTTTGGGATCCATTATTTCCCTTTTGGTAGAGATGCAACTGTGGTTACCTCTTCAATTGTTCTCTTTGCCTGAGCCGTCCACGACATGACACGGTTAATTCTCGTGCCCTTAACATCATTAAGGGTCTTGTGCAGTGGATGTCTTTTATCCACAATAACCCGCATATATTCTTTGGTTTGGGCGATTGCATCACTCAAGTATATATAACATGAGGACATGTCATGAGGACAAGTATATATCTCATCGTTACAATTGAAGTACCTCTAGTGCAGTCAAGGACTATACGAATGCCTTCATTGATGTGATGTATCAGGAAATACAATTTCTGACAAACTTGCAAAGACGGAAGAAGCAAATAAGGATGAAAACATATTTTATTTCAATATTAAGGAGTCATCTTGGCTGTAAGAAAAAATGAATAACTTTTATTCTTTTTTCTCCAATCTGTTTTGCCTCGTAGCGTCAGGACAAGAAGATATTTCTAGAACGAACCCTTGTGTGCGCTTCATAAATAGTGTCTTCCGTCGCCTCCGTTATCTCTGAGCTCCACCTTTTGCGCGTCGGCCTTTGGGTTTGTATCTATTGTATGGGAGCAACATTTCTCTTTGAGGCGCACTGTATGTTGGTAATCTGCTTATGTGAATGAACCATTGAATTTGCTATTTCTTGTTTGAGTTCAGTACTGATGTTGTACCGACTTTGTCCCTGATGTCTTCATTTCTCAACCGGATGAGTACCTACAATAATAGTAGTCTATCGCAAGCGATGATGACAACAACATCAGACGTGTGTTGTTACATATCGCTATGTGTACAGAGCTGACTATAGAGTTCAATACTGCAACTAATTTCCTTACCACCGGTGGGGCGTACATCATAGTTGGACACATGGGTATTGTGTGTTCTGTATTGTCGAACAGCTACACATCATGGTTGGACACATGTGTGTTCTGTATTGTCGAACAGCTCGTTTTCTATGCGTCTTAGCTGCTTTATCTGATTCTCATCTATGCAAGTTTTGCTTATGGTGCTGCAGCGCAACACTAGGCGAACTTGTGCTAACGATCCCCATCTCGTGGTGCCTTTATTGAATCATTGTATGGACTTTGATAATAGTTTGTTGGACAAATAGTAGCGTATCATCTTACATTGTCTCATGATCAGGCATAACAAACATATGCACATAATGGATATATATACTTCCCATTTGCACGCTTGTCGCGAGTTTGACAACAAAAAACTGTAGTTGATGTTCTTGAGCACTGCCCCCTCTAGTTAATTAAACATTTCAACTCCTTGCAAGAAATAGACACATAACACTGTGATAAAGAGATAGAGAGAGAAAGAAAGAGAAAGAGAAAGAGAGATAGAGAGAGACATAGCAAGAGAGAGACAGAGAGAGAGAGATTGTGTAATAAGGGAGACTTTCTTTGCAAATCAAGAGACCTAACTTATTTGCTTGTTCCAGACGTTGTCAGTACATAGCAGACTGTATAAATAGTAGGTAGATACAGACATTGTCAACAATGAAACAGCTGTCGTAAGTAGAAATGTACATAATTTAACAGTATGTAGACATACATTGTCAACAGAAAGAGAGACTGTCAACACAGAGTTAATACTTGTATATAATGAGTTTGACAGCAATATGAGAGTATGACCGCGATGTTGAAACAATTTCCAACATTAGAGATACAATGACGCAAGAAAGAAGAAGAACTATTTCTCAATGTGTTGAAATACAAGTTACATAAATGTTTTTGGACAGGACATATGTGTTGCATGAAAAGTAATCAGGCAGCGCCAGTAATCATGGAATGAACAAGAAAAACAATCTCATGATATACAAGTCATCGTGTCAGGTGTCAATGTATTAGTTATTTTTTTAACTTGGAAAGATGATGTGTGTGTGGGGAGGGGAGTTGAGGGTATAGCAGTACTGCGATAGAGAGTGCACGTTTACTGCCGCGTTAAAGTACTGTTATGTTACAGTGCTGAATGTACTGTTGTGTGCTCGAGTTAAAGGTACTTTGATGTTGACACTGTTTTATTATGGAGTTAAAGCTACATCAATGTTGGGAAGTGTTATATTGTAGAGCTTAATATAATGCAATGTCGTTGTGTCGAGTTGAATGTATTGCAGTGTTGCACATTGCTATATTTTGATGCTATAGTAATGGACATCGTGCTGTCGTTATGTCGACAAAGGTACTGTTGTGTTGTTGTGTTGAAAACCCTGTTATATTATAATGGTGAAGCTACTAAAGTTTGGGAATGTTGAAGGTAACTAGTTCACTGTTTGGGTGTCGAAAATGTTTAAGTGTTGAATGTGTTTAGTTAATGTTATTTTTTTTTAGTTTCAAAAATAGTATACTTTCATTGTTTAAATGATAATGAAACGACAATAGTATACTTTCATTGTTTAAATGATAATGAAACAAAAATAGTATACTTTCATTGTTTAAATGATAATGAAACGACAATAGTATACTTTCATTGTTTAAATAATAATGAAACAAAAATAGTGGCATATCATTTACAGGACGTCATCATCAACCACAGTAAACAAGTCGCTGATTGTCTAAGAATCAATTATACGTTCAGTAGTTTGTTATTGCTTTTGGAATGGTGAGGGATGAAGTCTAATTTTACAGTTCTTAAGAACCCAAGGGAATAAATTTGCTTTCAATTTACTCACCACGGTATTTGAACCAGGTACTCTTGGGTTGTAATCGAGCTCACTGCAACATAAGCTACAGCAACATAAGTTACTGGAACATAAACTACTGCAACATAAGCTACAGCAACATAAGTTACAGCAACATAAACTACAGCAACATAAGTTACAGCAACATAAGCTACAGCAACATAAGTTACAGCAACATAAACTACAGCAACATAAGCTACATCAACATAAGTTACAGCAACATAAGTTACAGCAACATAAGTTACAGCAACATAAACTACAGCAACATAAGCTACAGCAACATAAACTACAGCAACATAAGTTACAGCAACATAAGCTACAGCAACATAAGCTACAGCAACATAAGCTATAGCAACATAAGTTACAGCAACATAAGTTACAGCAACATAAGCTACAGCAACATAAGTTACAGCAACATAAACTACAGCAACATAAGCTACAGCAACATAAGTTACAGCAACATAAGTTACAGCAACATAAGTTACAGCAACATAAGCTACAGCAACATAAGCTACAGCAACATAAGTTACTGCAACATAAGTTACATCAACATAAGTTACAGCAACATAAGTTACAGTAACATAAGTTACAGCAACATAAGTTACAGCAACATAAGTTACAGCAACATAAGTTACAGCAACATAAGCTACAGCAACATAAGTTACAGCAACATAAGCTACAGCAACATAAGCTACAGCAACATAAGTTACTGCAACATAAGTTACAGCAACATAAGTTACAGCAACATAAGTTACAGCAACATAAACTACAGCAACATAAGTTACAGCAACATAAGTTACAGCAACATAAGTTACAGCAACATAAGTTACAGCAACATAAGCTACAGCAACATAAGCTACAGCAACATAAGTTACTGCAACATAAGTTACAGCAACATAAGTTACAGCAACATAAACTACAGCAACATAAGCTACAGCAACATAAGTTACAGCAACATAAGTTACAGCAACATAAGTTACAGCAACATAAGCTACAGCAACATAAGCTACAGCAACATAAGTTACTGCAACATAAGTTACAGCAACATAAGTTACAGCAACATAAGTTACAGCAACATAAGTTACAGCAACATAAGTTACAGAAACATAAGCTACAGCAACATAAGTTACAGCAACATAAGTTACAGCAACATAAGTTACAGCAACATAAGTTACAGCAACATAAGTTACAGCAACATAAGTTACAGCAACATAAGCTACAGCAACATACGTTACAGCAACATAAGTTACAGCAACATAAGCTACAGCAACATAAGTTACAGCAACATAAGTTACAGCAACATAAGTTACAGCAACATAAGTTACAGCAACATAAGTTACAGCAACATAAGTTACAGCAACATAAGTTACAGCAACATAAGTTACTGCAACATAAGCTACAGTCGCAAACTTGTTTGGATGTACTGGGATGTTAAAGTGCCGCATAAGTTACAGACGCAAACTTGTTTGGATGTACTGGGATGTTAAAGTGCCGCATAAGTTACAGACGCAAACTTGTTTGGATGTACTGGGATGTTAAAGTGCCGCATAAGCTACAGACGCAAACTTGTTTGGATGCACTGGGATGTTAAAGTGCCGCATAAGTTACAGACGCAAACTTGTTTGGACGTACTGGGATGTTAAAGTGCCGAATAAGCTACAGTCGCAAACTTGTTTGGATGTACTGGGATGTTAAAGTGCCGCATAAGCTACAGACGCAAACTTGTTTGGATGCACTGGGATGTTAAAGTGCCGCATAAGCTACAGACGCAAACTTGTTTGGATGTAGTGGGATGTTAAAGTGCCGAATGTACTGTAATAAAGCATTAGTATTTATTTATATAGGACTCTTTTCGTTTTTACAGACGATCTATTGGCAATTGTGTTACTGTGACGAGTACTGAGTTTGTGTTACTGTGACGAGTACTGAGTTTGTGTTACTGTGACGAGTACTGAGTTTGTGTTACTGTGACGAGTACTGAGTTTGTGTTACTGTGACGAGTACTGAGTTTGTGTTACTGTGACGAGTACTGAGTTTGTGTTACTGTGACGAGTACTGAGTTTGTGTTACTGTGACGAGTACTGAGTTTGTGTTACTGTGACGAGTACTGAGTTTGTGTTACTGTGACGAGTACTGAGTTTGTGTTACTGTGACGAGTACTGAGTTTGTGTTACTGTGACGAGTACTGAGTTTGTGTTACTGTGACGAGTACTGCGTTCGTCTTACTGTGACGAGTACTGAGTTTGTGTTACTGCGACGAGTACTAAGTTTGTGTTACTGTGACGAGTACTGAGTTTGTGTTACTGTGACGAGTACTGAGTTTGTGTTTGTCTCTGCTTCAAGCTCATTTCTAAGTCTCTATCTAACGAGGGTACATTTTTGCGTGAAGATGTTCTCTACATAACTCTGTCATTAGCTATTTATTTCCTCATTGTTGGGACATATTAAAAACATTTCTTCATTGAGGCATTGAATATATTCTTACATCAGACCAGTGATCTGTCTTGGATCTGTCTAAGTTGGTTATCTTGTCCTGCGACCTTACTATTTTGCAAGACATGTACTATCTTGGAATCCGCAGAAAAAGAGGAGTAGTGAATGCCTAGACATATCTGGAGAAGAGAACTAGAGGCTGATATTAAACTGATAGGTAAAACATGGACATAATTGGAAGGGATGACAGGAGAGAAGAAGAGCTGGAAGAAGTTGGTTGAAGACCTGTGCTCAGTTGAGAATTGAAAGGTGAAGGACTACCTTATTATCCTTTATATGGTACTTTATATGGTACTTTATATGGTACTTTATATGGTACTTTATATGGTACTTTTTATGGTACTTTATATGGTACTTTATATGGTACTTTATATGGTACTATTATCTTGATATGATGATTGCTTTATTTATTGATACTTCATCGTTATTGTACTTTGGTAAGTTACTATGTATGCTCAGATCTCATTCATACACACACACATACCAGCGGTAGTGCACGAACTCAGTAGCAATGCTGTGAGATTCAATATAATTTAAAGGAGAGATGTAGTATTTCAATTTAATTAGTTTTAAATATTTTTGCCCGAGCAACGACTTTCTAGATTGATCTTATCGATTTCTAACTGCCAAGAAGTCTTGTACATGTTCACCTTTGCACAGAGACCTATCTTTGATAGTCTGTCTCTTATAATACTAGAAACTGCATCTCTCACTTAAACTAAGTACGTGATTCATTGACAAGTGGCACAATAGTTCTACAAGAAACATGATTCATTGACAAGTGACTCCATAGTACTACAAGAAACATGATTCATTGACAAGTGACTCCATAGTTCTACAAGAAACATGATTCACTGACAAGTGACTCGATAGTTCTACAAGAAACATGATTCACTGACAAGTGACTCGATAGTTCTACAAGAAACATGAATCACTGACGTGACACGATAGTTCTACAAGAAACATGAATCACTGAGAAGTGACACGATAGTTCTACAAGAGACACGAATCACTGACAAGTGACTCGATAGTTATACAAGAAACATGAATCACTGACAAGTGACACGATAGTTATACAAGAAACATGAATCACTGACAAGTGGCACAATAGTTCTACAAGAAACATGAACTGAGTACTTATGTTTCTACAAGGTCTAAAGACGAAAGATTGAACTTCATTGTACCGGGTTTTATCACATACGTGTCGGTCCCTTTCCGCGTATTTGGCACGCGACCTGCCGATATTAATGCACCAAGCATTCGTTCTAGAAATCTCTTCTTATCTTGACGCTGTGAGGCAAAACAGGATTGAAGAAATGAAAGAAAAAAATAAAGAGCAGAACATTAAATGAAAACAAAAGTACATTTGCATTAACTCATTTTGATTGTTTCTGTTTCATTTCCCATGGAACTTGATGATTTTTGATGAAATTTCTTTGTTGCAGAAATTGATGTGCATAATCTGAGAATTCTAACAAGAAAAATGATCAATCATCAAGTTAGTGAATGTACCAATGCAAAGAGGAAAAAAGATTAATAGTGATTGTTTTTTGTTTGACAAAAATTAGATTACAAAATTTAGTTTTTGTAATGAAATACGTCTTTAACAATAATTTATGCTCAATTCAGAAATGTATTTCATATCTTCACTCAGGCCACGTAGATAACGGTAGAAATATTTAAACAAAACAGCATACAAAAACACTCAATATTCCGAACCAAAATAAATGTAAAAAACGTCAGGAGATTATATTCTGAAAATATTTGTTTGTTTTCCCAAGTTGAATATCGTAGGAAAAACTTTGTTTTGATTCATTGTACATCTTAATTAATATAATCTGATGTGGCATAGCTTGTTGCTGACGTTTTTTTTCTCATGTGTTCCTTCTTTATCTTATTGTCTACAGAGCTTCACTTCCATGATAGTTTTCTTAGAAATGTCTATCTATTCTGCATGTTGGTCTGTATCTGAATGTATATATTTACACATGAGACGTGTATCGCATCTTACAAACATCTTTCACTTGTCTTTCAATATTTCATTTTTTCTGAAATAAAATCTCCCAAACCAATGTGCAACGTATACATGTTCTTGGCAAAGATCAATCATATCGCAAAGAGTGATTAAAATTGCTGGCAAAGAACGAACGCAAAGAAGAAGTAATAAACTCTCCCATGCTTGGCTTATTAAAAAAAATAATTGCACTGAAACAAGTATTAAGGGAGTCCGGAAAAAAGGGAGGAGGCGGGCTATCTTGTTGTGCTTTGAGAAACGCTTGTCTAGAGGACTAGTCAATGGGTACCGTAAGAAGCAAGGTGGTGGTTCGAACTCTATCTTTGGTTAATTGTTTTTCCTGATGCCCTTAATACATGTGTCTTCTTCTTTCTCTCTTCTTCACCTTCAACTCCCAACGGAGCAGAGGTCTTCAACAAACTTCTTCCTGCTCTTCCTCTCTTCTTCACCTTCAACTCCCAACGGAGCAGAGGTCTTCAACAAACTTCTTATTGCTCTTCCTCTCTTCTTCACCTTCAACTCCCAACGGAGCACACGTCTTCAACAAACTTCTTATTGCTCTTCCTCTCTTCTTCACCTTCAACTCCCAACGGAGCACACGTCTTCAACACACTTCTTATTGCTCTTCCTCTCTTCTTCACCTTCAACTCCCAACGGAGCAGAGGTCTTCAACAAACTTCTTATTGCTCTTCCTCTCTTCTTCACCTTCAACTCCCAACGGAGCAGAGGTCTTCAACAAACTTCTTATTGCTCTTCCTCTCTTCTTCACCTTCAACTCCCAACGGAGCAGAGGTCTTCAACAAACTTCTTATTGCTCTTCCTCTCTTCTTCACCTTCAACTCCCAACGGAACACACGTCTTCAACAAACTTCTTCCTGCTCTTCCTCTCTTCTGCCAGCCCTTCAATTTTTTCCATGTTTTACCTATCTTTTTATATGTCTCCAGCTCCAGGTATGTCTAGGTCTTCCCCTTCTCCTCTTTCTCTGCTGGTTAATATATGTTTACTGTTTACTTATTTACCATAGCTTTGGCTCCGGTTCTTCCTCTGGGAATACTTAAAAAAAACCCAGCTTATTAACTTAAAAAAAAACCAGCTTATAAAGTTTAAAAAAAAACCCAGCTTATTAACTTTACAAAAAATAACCAACTTATTAACTTAAAAAAAACCCAGCTTATTAACTTTACAAAAAATAACCAACTTATTAACTTAAAAAAAACCCAGCTTATTAACTTTAAAAAAAATAACCAGCTTATTAACTTAAAAAAAACCCAGCTTATTAACTTTAAAAAAAATAACCAGCTTATTAACTTAAAAAAAACCCAGCTTATTAACTTTAAAAAAAATAACCAGCTTATTAACTTAAAAAAACCCAGCTTATAAAGTTTAAAATAACAACCAGCTTATTAACTTAGTTAAGAAAGTCACGATATTTTATAAACAATATACTTCACTTTTCGTTGCAACATTTTTGTGTTTTCTAGTAGACAACCAATCATCTTCACTGTTTTATTCTTGTATTACAGATATTTGGTTTATATCTGATATTTTATTCTTGTATTACAGATATTTGGTTTACATCTGATTGTTATCGATGAATGTATTTAATAATATGTTATTGGTCGATATGAACACGATCTGATGCATGTATATAATAATATGTTATTGGTCGGTAGTAACGCGATCTGATGCATGTATATAATAATATGTTATTGGTCGGTAGTAACGCGATCTGATGCATGTATATAATAATATGTTATTGATCGGTAGTAACACGATCTGATGAATGTCTATAAGAATATGTTATTGGTCGGTAGTAACGCGATCTGATGAATGTATATAATAATATGTTATTGATCGGTAGTAACACGACCTGATGAATGTATATACTAATATGTTATTGGTCGGTAGTAACGCATCTGATGAATGTATATAATAATATGTTATTGATCGGTAGTAACGCGATCTGATGAATGTATATAATAATATGTTATTGGTCGGTAGTAACACGATCTGATGAATGTATATACTAATATGTTATTGGTCGGTAGTAATCATGATCTGATGAATGTATATACTAATATGTTATTGGTCGGTAGTAACACGATCTGATGAATGTATATACTAATATGTTATTGGTCGGTAGTAACGCGATCTGATGAAGACAAAGTGTCTTAAGTAACAAATGCGAGGATCATTCAATGCAATCAGGCAACTACATCGATATGGTCACATGCAACAGTCAAATCTATCACTAGATTGTTTCCTATATCAAATAGAATCTGGAAATGAGACAAGTCAGACCAATACGAGGCTATCATGGACGTTCGTGCATTAAGGCAAGCGCGAGAGGAGTAGGTTTCCCTTCCTCCAGCTTGGAAAATGGATTCTGGATAAAACAGTTTTTATACGAATCTGGTCTTCCTCCTTTCCACGTGATAATCTACCAAGTAAAATTGTTGTATATATTTCGTCCCTAGCCCCTCCTGAACTGGCAAAAACATTATGTACATGATCAATGGCTAAACTAAAACACAGAGAAAATATATATCACTACAACTGTATACTTGTCTTGTTCTCTCTGCTACCCTATTTCCACTTTATTTTATTTTTCAAACCAACTGATATCAAACGTGTGGTGCACGTAATGTCAATACCTACGATGATATTAGTCACGATAGTACTTCTGTGTATATCAAGCGTGTGGTGCACGTGAAGTCAATACCTACGATGATATTAGTCACGATAGTACTTCTGTGTATATCAAGCGTGTGGTGCACGTAATGTCAGGACCTACGATGATATTAGTCACGATAGTACTTCTGTGTATATCAAGCGTGTGGTGCACGTAATGTCAGGACCTACGATGATATTAGTCACGATAGTACGTCTGTGTATATCAAGCGTGTGGTGCACGTGAAGTCAATACCTACGATGATATTAGTCACGATAGTACTTCTGTGTATATCAATCATGTGGTGCACGTAATGTCAGGACCTACGATGATATTAGTCACGATAGTACTTCTGTGTATATCAAGCGTGTGGTGCACGTAATGTCAGGACCTACGATGATATTAGTCACGATAGTACTTCTGTGTATATCAAGCGTGTGGTGCACGTAATGTCAGGACCTACGATGATATTAGTCACGATAGTACTTCTGTGTATATCAAGCGTGTGGTGCACGTAATGTCAATACCTACGATGATATTAGTCACGATAGTACTTCTGTGTATATCAAGCGTGTGGTGCACGTGAAGTCAATACCTACGATGATATTAGTCACGATAGTACTTCTGTGTATATCAAGCGTGTGGTGCACGTGAAGTCAATACCTACGATGATATTAGTCACGATAGTACTTCTGTGTATATCAAGCATGTGGTGCACGTAATGTCAGGACCTACGATGATATTAGTCACGATAGTACTTCTGTGTATATCAAGCGTGTGGTGCACGTAATGTCAGGACCTACGATGATATTAGTCACGATAGTACTTCTGTGTATATCAAGCGTGTGGTGCACGTGAAGTCAATACCTACGATGATATTAGTCACGATAGTACTTCTGTGTATATCAAGCGTGTGGTGCACGTAAGTCAACCTACGATGATATTAGTCACGATAGTACTTTGTGTATATCAAGCGTGTGGTGCACGTAATGTCAGGACCTACGATGATATTAGTCACGATAGTACTTCTGTGTATATCAAGCGTGTGGTGCACGTGAAGTCAGGACCTACGATGATATTAGTCACGATAGTACTTCTGTGTATATCAAGCGTGTGGTGCACGTGAAGTCAATACCTACGATGATATTAGTCACGATAGTACTTCTGTGTATATCAAGCGTGTGGTGCACGTTATGTCAGGACCTATGATGATATTAGTCACGATAGTACTTCTGTGTATATCAAGCGTGTGGTGCACGTAATGTCAGGACCTACGATGATATTAGTCACGATAGTACTTCTGTGTATATCAAGCGTGTGGTGCACGTTATGTCAGGACCTATGATGATATTAGTCACGATAGTACTTCTGTGTATATCAAGCGTGTGGTGCACGTGAAGTCAATACCTACGATGATATTAGTCACGATAGTACTTCTGTGTATATCAAGCGTGTGGTGCACGTAATGTCAGGACCTACGATGATATTAGTCACGATAGTACTTCTGTGTATATCAAGCGTGTGGTGCACGTAATGTCAGGACCTACGATGATATTAGTCACGATAGTACTTCTGTGTATATCAAGCGTGTGGTGCACGTGAAGTCAATACCTACGATGATATTAGTCACGATAGTACTTCTGTGTATATCAAGCGTGTGGTACACGTGAAGTCAATACCTACGATGATATTAGTCACGATAGTACTTCTGTGTAACGCTGTGCGACGTGAAGTCAATACCCACGATGATATTAGTCACGATAGTACTTCTGTACGATATGCACGTGTGCGTGACGTGATAATACTCTGTGAGATAGTACTTCTTGACGATAGTACTTCTGTGTACGATAGTACTTCTGTGCACGATAGTACTTCTGTACGATAGACTTCGTGTACGATAGTACTTCTGTGTACGATAGTACTTCTGTGTACGATAGTACTTCTGTGTACGATAGTACTTCTGTACGATAGTACTCTGTGTACTGACTAGTACTTCTTGTACGATAGTACTTCTGTGACGATAGTACTTCTTGTACGATAGTACTTCTGTGTACGATAGTACTCTTGTGTACGATAGTACTTCTGTGACGATATCTCTGTACGATAGTACTTCTGTGTACGATAGTACTTCTGACGATAGTACTTCTGTGCACGATAGTACTTCTGTGTACGATAGTACTTCTGTGTACGATAGTACTTCTGTGTACGATAGTACTTCTGATAATCGTACGATATAGTACTTCTGTGTACGATAGTACTTCTGTGTACGATAGTACTTCTTTGTACGATAGTACTTCGATAGATCGTGACGATAGTACTTCTTGTACGATAGTATTCACGATAGTACTTCTTGTACGATAGTACTTCGTGTACGATAGTACTTCTGTGTACGATAGTACTTCTTGTACGATAGTACTTCTGTGTACGATAGTACTTCTGTAATGATAGTACTTCTGTGTACGATAGTACTTCTGTTGTACGATAGTACTTCTGTGTACGATAGTACTTTGTCTACGATAGTACTTTGTACGATAGTACTTCTTGTACGATAGTACTTCTTGTACGATAGACTCTTGTACGATAGTACTTCTGTGTACGATAGTACTTCTTGTACGATAGTACTGATAGATATACTTCTGTACGATAGTACTTTGTACGATAGTACTTCGTGAATACGATAGTACTTCTGTGTACGATAGTACTTTACGATAGTACTGTAGATAGTACTTCTGTGTACGATAGTACTTCTTTACGATAGTACTTCTGTGTACGATAGTACTTTGTACGATAGTACTTCTGTGTATGATAGTACTTTTTGTAGCGATAGTACTTCTTTGTACGATAGTACTTCTTTGTACGATAGTACTTCTGTGTACGATAGTACTTCTTTGTACGATAGTACTTCTTTGTACGATAGTACTTCTTTGTACGATAGTACTAGTTGATTGATAAGACCGTCGCCATAGCACTTGGGTAATATCATGTCTAGCTCTTTCATGTTTATACACGGAAGATCTCATCGATAGTCATGACTCGGCTTACGAGTGTCCCCCCTCAGGTTTATATTAATGTAATTTTGAAGATAATTGTATGTATGTTATCTGTTATTTCATCTTCTTTAAAGAATATTACTTGGCTCTAGCTCGTGGTTTTGCATGGATCTAGCTCGTGGCTCTAGCTCGGCTTTGGCTATGATTATCGGCATAGCTCGTGGCTCTTTCAGTGCTCTATTCATGGTCTAGTTAGGACTTAGCTAGTCGATAGTGCATGGACTCCGAAGCACATGCGAGGTGCCCCTCCCCCCACCCTCCAGCGATTATATTAATGTAATTTTGAAGATAATTGAATGTTGTATGTATTATCCTGTTATTTCATCTTCTTAAAAGAAATATTACTCGTGGCTCTAGCTCGTGGTTTTAGCTTATGGATCTAGCTCGTGGCTCTAGCTCGTGGCTTTAGCTTATGGATCTAGCTCGTGGCTATAGCTCGTGGCTCTTTCTCGTGGCTCTAGTTCATGGTTCTAGTTAGTGACTTTAGCTAGTGACTCTAGTTCGTGGATCGAGCTATTGGCTTAAGCCCGTGTCTCTAGCTCGTGGATCTAGCTCGTTGCTCTAGCTCCTGACAATGTCCCTATATCCATATCCAATCGATTAAACTTCCTATATTTGAATAAGTGCTAAAGAATACCACATTATGTATGAACAAGAAACAGGCTGTTCATGACCAAGATTATTGACGTTGGACGTATCGCAGGAATGTTGTATGCAAACTTTTACCTATTCTGAAACTACCATCAATTATTCAATCAGTCAAAGTTACTGTGTAACTACTCACATAATTTTAATAAACAAGTGGGTAATGACAAACTAGAAACAAATATGTCAAGAAGACAACATCAAAATACGTACACACATACACAAACACAGGAACACGATGCGCACGATACAGGATTAACTTTCATATCATGCTCTAGAAAATAAAATGATTACATTGTATTTTGTACTTTCCTCTCTTACCTCCCCGTTGAAGAAGCAGAAAATGAGGGCCACGAAAAAACCCTGAAATAAAAATAGAAAATTAACAATTAAGTTCAGCCGCTAGAGAGAAATCACGTCAAGTAAATATTACATAAATATAACTGATGACATCCAATTGAAGTCATGAATTGCCTACAAATGACAGTCATGAATTGCCTACAAAGTGCAGCCATGAATTGCCTACAAATTACAGCCATGAATTGCCTACAAATTACTGTCACGAATTGTCTAAAAATTACAGTCATGAATTGCCTACAAATGACAGTCATGAATTGCCTACAAATGACAGTCATGAATTGCCTACAAATGACAGTCATGAATTGCCTACAAATTACAGCCCTGAATTGCCTACAAATTACAGTCATGAATTGCCTGCAAATTGCAACTATAAAAATCTATACAACAATAATTCGATTTCTGGACGTTCTGAGTATGATAAAATTCGTGCTTGTCACAAGTGCTACTGTTTATGTTTTTAGTGAACTGAGAACAAATATGGTGTTTTATGTTACAATATTAACCTATTGATTCTATTGTTGTCATCATGATTAGAATGTGGAATTTAGCCGTCTGAACTAATCTATCGCCATTGTGTTACCTGGGACTGTAAGTAGATCAAAGAATAGTCACACCTCAACCTACATGACACGTCATTAGATTGCGACTAAGGTAGGGGCTTAGGAAAGCTAACCCAGTAAACAGAAGAGACGCAGAAATGTGCTGGACCTACCTGTAGGTACACAACGTACAATAACTCTTAGACTCAGATCACATATAAATCACAAAGAGTGGTTGACCAAGTCGATATGGAGCGTTCGAAGAAGAAGAACGAATCTATAAAGTATTTTCTATTTAAGAGGGAACAATATATCGCATCATTATTTATGAGGGAACAATATATTGCATTATTATTTATGAGGGAACAATATATTGCATTATTATTTAAGAGAGAACAACATATTGCATCATTATTTAAGAGAGAACAACATATTGCATCATTATTTAAGAGAGAACAATAAATTGCATTATTATTTAAGAGAGAACAATAAATTGCATTATTATTTAAGAGAGAACAACATATTGCATCATTATTTAAGAGAGAACAACATATTGCATCATTATTTAGGAGAGAACAATAAATTGCATCATTATTTAAGAGGGAACAATATATTGCATCATTATTTAAGAGGGAACAATATATTGCATCATTATTTAAGAGGGAACAATATATTGCATCATTATTTAAGAGGGAACAATATATTGCATCATTATTTATAAGAGAACAACATATTGCATCATTATTTATAAGAGAACAACATATTGCATCATTATTTATGAGGGAACAACATAGTGCATCATTATTTAAGAGGAACAACATATTGCATCATTATTTAGAGGAACAAATATTGCATCATTATTTAAGAGGAACAACATATTGCATCATTATTATGAGGAACAACATATTGCATCATTATTTAAGAGGAACAATAATTGCATCATTATTTATGAGGGAACAACATATTGCATCATTATTTAGAGGAACAACATATTGCATCATTATTTATAGGGAACAACATATTGCATCATTATTTAGAGGAAACATACAATTGCATCATTATTTAGAGAACAAATATTGCATCATTATTTAGAGAGAACAACATATTGCATCATTATTATGAGAACAACATATTGCATCATTATTTAAGAGAGGAACAACAATTGCATCATTATTTATGAGGAACAACATATTGCATATTTTTAGAGGAACAACATATTGCATCATTATTTAGAGGACAACATATTGCATCATTATTTATGAGGACAACATATTGCATATTATTTAGAGGAACAACATATTGCTCATTATTTAGAGGAACAAATTTGCATCATTATTAGAGGAACAACATATTGCATCATTACATGAGGAACAACATATTGCATCATTATTTATGAGGGACAACATTTGCATCATTATTTGAGAGAACACATATGCATCATTATATGGAACAACATATTCATCATTATTTAGAGCAACATATTGCATCATTATTTATGAGGAACAACATATTGCATCATTATTAGAGGCGAACAACATATTGCATCATTATTTAGAACAACATATTGCACATTCATCTGAGGAACAACATATTGCATCATTATTTATGAGATAACAACATATTGCAT